>MU825417.1:57299-313461 GCA_029204205.1 Desmophyllum pertusum | reverse complement strand
GTAGTCATTTGGTAGTCGTGTTGGTCACTTGGCATTCCCTTGGTAGTCACTTGGTAGTCATTGGTAGTCGCTGTGGTCATGTGGTCGTCACTTGGTAGTCATGGTGATCACTTTCTAGTAACTTGGTAGTGACTTTGTAGTGACTTGTTAGTCTCTTGGTAGTCATTTGGTTGTCACGTGGTAGTCACTTGGTAGTCACTTGGTAGTCATTTGGTAGTCATTTGGTGGTCACTTGGTGGTCACCGTATGGTCACTTGGTAGTATCTTAGTAGTCACTTGGTGGTCACTTGGTAGTCATTTGGTGGTTTCTTTTTAGTCATTTGTAGTCACTTGGTAGTCATCTTTGTAAACATGTATATATTCTTAATTATCATTATTTGTAAATTGGCCTGAAAAGCCCTATGGGGAGTGTCCAATAAAATATATGTATGTATGTATGTATGTATGTACTTGGTAGTCACTTGGTATTCATTTGGTGGTCACTTTCTAGTAACTTGGTAGTGACTTTGTAGTGACTTGGTAGTCTCTTGGTAGTCATTTGGTGGTCACTTGGTCGTCACTTGGTAGTCACTTGGTAGTCATTTGGTAGTCATTTGGTGGTCACTTGGTGGTCACCGTATGGTCACTTGGTAGTCACTTGGTAGTCACTTGGTAGTCACATGGTAGTCATTTGGTAGTCGTGGTGGTCACTTGTTATTCCCTTGGTAGTCACTTGGTAGTCATTGGTAGTCGCTGTGGTCATTTGGTAGTGACTTGGTAGTCACTTGGTAGTGACTTGGTCGTCACTTGGTAGTCACTTGGTAGTCATGGTGGTCACTTGGTAGTCACTTGGTAGTCACTTGGTAGTCACTTGATAGCTCAATTGGTAAGTCACTTGGTAGTCCCTTGGTAGTCACTTGGTAGTCACTTGGTAGTCACTTGGTAGTCATTGGTAGTCGCTGTAGTCATTTTGGTAGTCACTTGATAGTCACTTGGTAGTCACTTGGTAGTCACTTGGTAGTCACTTGGTAGTGTCTTGGTAGTCACTTGGTAGTCACTTTGTAGTCACTTGGTAGTCACTTGGTAGTCACTGGTAGTCACTTGGTAGTCACGGTGGTCACTTGGTAGTTACTTGGTAGTCACTTGGTTTGTCACTTCGTAGTTACTTGGTAGTGATTATAAATTTTAATTATTATTATTATTATTATTGGTAGTCACTTGGTTGGTAGTCATTTGGTGGTCACTTGGTAGTCACTTGTTAGTCACTTGGTAGTCACTTGGTAGTTACTTGGTAGTCCCTTGGTAGTCACTTGGTAGTCATTTAGTGGTCATTTGGTGGTCACTCGGTTGTTATTTGATAGTCAAATGACTACTTAGTGACTAGCAAATGACAACCAAGTGACCACCAAATGACTATAAAATGATTACCAAATTACTACCAAGTGACTACGAAGAGACTACCAAGTGACTATAGCAAGTCAGCACCTCGACTACCAAATGACTACCATGTGACTATCAAGTGACCACCGCGACTACCAAATGGCTACCAAGTGACTACTAAGTGACTACTATGTGACTACTAAGTGACTGCCAAGTGACTGCCGTGACTGCCAAATGTCTACCAAATGACCACCCTGCCTCATTTCAATGTTGTTGCGTTGTGAAAACGATGATAAAACGAAGCAGGATGAATTGGCAGCCCTTGAAACAACATTGAGTTGGGAGAGAGGGGGATAAAAATGTTTTTACCAGCTCGTTAGTTAAGTGGTTGCGAGAGGTGTGTGATATTCATTTGTGTCCCGATTGTAGCTTGCAATGGAGGATAATGCGGAGAAATATCATTAAAAATAGTTTCCTGTTATTTGTAGCTAAGGTTCTCCCGCATTAGCCTCCATTGCAATCCAGGTCCAGTTAAATGCCGAGAATACCAAACTCGTCTATGATAGGCCCTTACTATAAGCGTTTGGCTAATTTTAAGATAACTCAGTTCTTATTTGCTCTTTTATCCTAGCGAAATACAACCCATGATTATTACTATTTCAAGCGTTATAAATACAGTGGCACCGGCCCCGTTAATACGACCACCGTTGGGCCATGAAAATTTGGTCGTATTAATGAGGTGGTCTTAACGGGGTAGGGTCAAATTGTGGTGCTACACCGTTCTAAATAATGCCATGAGAACTATACCTTTAATTCCGCTATGCAGAACACGCTAATCACTAACAACTTTGCCGGACAACATGGTCGTATTAACGGGGTAGTTTTATTAAGAAAATAACGACTGGGGACTCCAAAAGGTGGCCGTTGGTCGTAATAACGGGGTGGTCGGATTAACGGGATTTTCAGATAAGAAAATGAGTGGGCTTTTGTTCGGGCCACAAAAAGTGGTCGTATTAACGGGGTTCCACCTGTAGTACTATTAAATGCACAGTGTATCTTGTAGGTAGATGCATTTTATTTTCTGCTGTTTGACTTTTAATAAATGACAAGGTGACGGGTCAGTATCTCGTGTAGCGATTGTTTTCCTCTTACTGCGCCTTTCAATAACACGCAAACTGTTGCGTTTTCACTGCTGTCAATCATCTTTGGCTTTTAAATGGTTCGCCTGATATTGACGTTCAAATTAATTTTTTTACTCTATTTGTGTGTGCATTCTAAGTTAATAATAAGGTAAGTGTTTTCGCTTGCGGCCAGCGCAACACAACATATTATTTTGAAACTTGAAATAGTTAATCGGTTGTTTCTTAAAACGACTACTTTAAACAGTAGGGGAACAACTACTGTTCTTCCCGTGTAAATCTTTGTAGAAATTCTCGAATACTTTGCAATTTTTATCCTCTCAACATTGCTGCGTCATTGCTGCTGCTACTTAGCAACACTGATCCTTGATGAAAATCGCGGGCTCAGGGAATCATCGGTGATGGGATTTCAGAACGAAAAACAGTATTTGTTCCCACGACTACTCAATCTCGTACTCAGAGTCAACGGTCTCATCAGTCAGCGGTAGTCGTCGCCAGGTTAGACACTGAGGAAATGGAATTTTGAATCCCAGAAATCTGATATTCCGGCCATTGTTTGTTACACGAGACAGCCAATAAAAAAAATAGATATTTATTCCATTCCTCCAGAGTCTAACCTAGCGACGACTACCGCTGACTGAGGAGACCGTTTACTCTGGGCACGAGATCGACGACTACTGAGTAACGGAATGGATGAGACAAATGTACCACATAACAAATATATTTGAAAAGAACAGTTCGACTAAACACCCTTACATTTATTTGTATTCGAAATCTAGACTTGTGTTTGTATTCAATCGGCGTTGTTTCCAATCTCTTAGGATATCCTTGAGGTCATAATAGGGTTAATATAATCCAACTTATTATATGGCAAACTGGTCCACGAGGAAAAGGAGCATTCTGATTGGTTCCCTGAGCGGTCCGAATTTTGTGATACGGACCGCTAAGATGGACCGCTCACGAACTCATTTCGCCGAATTCCTTTTATAAAACATCGAACAAAAGAAAATTGCTTTCTATTAAGTAGAAACATTTTCCCTTATGTCTGGCGGACAATTTTGCTCAAATTTTTTGTAAAGTGACCTGAAAAATAATAATAATAATAATAATCAATAATAATAATCTTTATTTATATAGCGCCGTTTCTACTAAAAAACCAACAGCGCTTAACAAAAACTACTGTAATAACATGCTTAACTTAGGCGCGCGCGCGTTAGCAAGAATAGTTGCATTAATTTATTAGCAAAGTTTTAAAAGCCATTATATAAAAGCTTTATTGAACTAGCTTGTTCGGTCCGTATTGGGGAATATTGGTTTCGTTCTTTTTTTGCAAGTTTATGGGCCTCGCCTTCGGCTCGGTCCATAAACTTGCAAAAAAAGAACTCGACCAATATTTCCCCAATACGGACCTCACGCTAGTTCAATAACATCTATATATTCATATAGTATTGCTAGAGGAAATAAGCAAATTACTGAAAAGAATTATGTCACTTGGACACCCAATAAAATTGACGTCCATATCTTTTGTTTTGGGTTTGATGAGCATACCTTTGTGCGTTACAGCCCAAAGAACACCTTCAGGTTTAAGACCCCTTTTATGGGTAGATTTAAGAAAGGAGGTCAGGATGAAATATTGATTAAAATAGTTCGCCTTATTCTTGCTAAACAAATATCGAAAAAGGGTCTGTAACGGCTTAATAATCCCTTAAGGGAGCTACGTCACTGATGACGCATCTTGAAACATTTGCGATCCTTGTTTCTTTTTGTTTTATTTTCACCTCTTTGGTGATTTTATACTCCCCCTGGGTGGGATGCTAGTCCAACGCCAAGTTACCCCCAGCATTTTGTTAGGTTACGTTGCCCTAATAGTTTCCCGGTACCCATTTATACTTCTGAGTGGAGAGAGGCACTACGAGAGTTAAGATTTTGACAAGTAAATAAAGTTATTCATTGAGCGATTGAGTGTCTTGCCCAAGAACACAACACAATGACCCAGGCCAGCGGTCGAACTCAGACCGCTCGATCCGGAGTCCAACGCGCTAACCATAAGGCCACCGCGTCTCCCAAAAATGGAAAGGAAAAGTTGTAAATTACAGAATCCCCAACGACACTATGTTAGAGTCACTACGTGTCCTCTCAACACCTACTTCTAATTTTAAGTTGTAGTTTGAAATATCTTGGAATTGGTCAAAGCGTTTGCGGCATTCCGTGTTAATTGCACGCGAAACACGTTAACCACTGTAATTCCATTGATGTTAGATCTCCTTTTTCGCCGGTTTTCTAATTGAGGCGTCATCATCATTTCTCCTCGCGCCAGTTAAAGGCGTATAAGGCCGCTTTCTTAAGGACTACTAAGTGTCAACTCATCTATAGGCATGCATGTTGGTCATACATCAGTAGTCCTGATTTCGCCTTCAGGAATCGTTACTCCATCAACGAGTAAGAACGTTTGATTTCTTTCTTTATCGTGATATGTGGAGAAGTGGCCTTGTAACGTGGAGAGATCGTCTTTCTGCTTATCCGATGGCTTTTCACCACATATTTTGACCTCGTCCGAAAACGACACAGTTCTGTCATCCTGTTTGGAACATGCCTCTCGCAACCCTACGGTACAATCGTCAATTGCTAATTCTGGAACATCGCTGCAGCCAGTTTGCAACGTATTATTATTAGAGGAGTTTTGTAACGGATAACAATCTTCGTACGATGGCGGAGGCGTTGTAGGACAGAACTCGGGCGTTTCACTACCTCTCTCTTCGCTCCCACCATCGCTAATTGAGTCATGAACAACAGTTCCATTAGCCTTTCTGTCCTCCTGTTTCAAATGACGACTTTTATGACACTGAGCACTGCCGTTTGGTACGTTTTCGGACTTACCCTTGCCACTGTTGTTGCTTCTCAGGGAGTTGTAAGTGTCTCTTCGACGAAACGTGAAGCCTGACATAACAGATGTTTCATTTTCTAGGGAGTTAACAGACTCCTTACCGCACATTCTCCCAATAAGGTTCCTGAAGGCTATTTTAAAAGTAGGATTGAGAAAAGCGTAAATTATGGGATTTAAACAACTGTTTAGGTAGTGCAGCCATTTGACAGCCGAGGTTATAGCTGGAATGTTCATGATGTCGCTTTGGCACGATTCACAGTACTGAAACGACAGTGAAGTCAGGAAAAAAGGAAGCCAACATGCCACAAAGGCGCCCGTCACGACACCTAAACTCTTAGCTGTTTTATATTCAGTAGCAAGGCGTCGCCCATGACGGTGTGTGAGGCGAGATCTTGAGAACACCACGTCGAGGATCCCCCCGTAGCAAAACAGTATGATTAGAAGTGGAATTAAGAATCCGAAGATGAAGATCACTAGGTATTTCCACTGCTGGTTAATCAAGAAGAGGCACGAAGTGCCCACAGCATGTATCCAGGAAAGCAGAATAATCCATTTGCATTTGCCCGTTGTCATCTTCGTGTGGTGTATTAGAGGGTGCTTGATGGCAAAGTAGCGATCAATGGAGATGAACATCAGATTGGAGATGGATGAAATGGCGCAGACGATATCTATCATGGACCATACCAAGGAGAATGTCGCCACATCGATTTCTGGTGGGTACATCCACGTTGTGATCTCGCCAGCCAGCCAAATGGGCTCAGTGATGAACGCTACCATCATGTCACTCACAGCCAAGCTGAGTATGAACCAGTTTGTGACACTCTTGCGGATTCGTTTGAACGCATAGAAAGCGCCTATGACAAGACCATTGCCAAATAGCGTCAGGATGATTAGAATCAGAATTGCTATTGAGGATATGACCTTGTGTGATAGGCTATTCTGTGGGTACCCGGCAGGTTCGGGAGCTGGTTCATCCGTTGAAACGTTTTAAACTGTTGTTGCTTATATTATTCATGACGAATCAATTTGTTGACATACAGCAGGTTGATGTGTTGTGCTCGGTTTCTTCCGCCCTGTGACGTTATGTCTGGAAGAGAGAGAAAGTGCGTGTCAATTAAAATACTGATATTTACAGCATGATCTTAAACACGTATCATGATAACTATCATCTGGGTAACAGGTGTGGAACATGAAGAGGAATAACCTGCGGCTTCTCCAGTTACACTTCAGTGTTCATATTTCTTCTTCATGTCGGACACGTATTGCTCCAGCTATAAACATTGACACTGTATGCCGCATAAAATGTATATACTACTTAGCAGAAATCTTAGCATAGAGTATCAATTAGAGTTTAATTGACAGGAAAAACTTTGATGTACATTACAATTTACTGACTGCTAACGCTGAATTGCGAGAAAACTAACCAAATTTATCTAAATGCTCCCCATATGTTTTTGGGTTTCACATTCATGCAGACTGTACATAGATACTCTATGTGCTTCCAATTTAGTTCACTTTAATAGCGATCAATTACCCTGGATTTTTTTAAGCAGCCATTGCTTTCGGGATATCCTGTGGCGAAGTGGTAAGAATGCCAGGTGTTGATTAGTTTTGTTAAACCTCATGCGCCTTGTGTCCGTGAAGGAATTGGTATATTTTTAAATGGTAGTGAATTCTTACACCTTTACGTATTCTGGCAGTATTAAAAGGGGCGCCTCCTGCCACGACTGCAGCAAAATGGTACTGCTAATGAATTAATATGGAGCATTTTTCATGTGTATATGTTCAAATAATGCTCTTTACAATTTGAACTCAGGGGTTGTCGTCAGCATGTAAAATGAGGCGGACTAGTTTAGTGTCCATCAGGGACAATTGCTAACGCTACAAAAAAAAAACCCGACAGTGTTAATATGTTAGCTTATGTTTTACTGAGCTAACCTCGTTCACCATTTATTACTTGGATAAAGAAAAGTTTCCTTAACCCAATTTCGGGAGAAACTGAATTTTGTTTCTCAGTTTTAACATTGTTGCGTTTACGTTGTGAGAACTGAGCACGTAATTCCATTAGTCTATGTAGCACACACCAAAGGTTAGCGACGTGTTTTTGGCATGGATCATTGCACCAAGACCACTAATTACTGATAACTCTGTTCCTATTTAACCTCGGGGCTCAATATAATGGCAATTCAGTTTTATTCGATGTAAATAAACTACACCGGAGTATTGTCATTGATTCATCTCCAGTTGTAGTTCTTAAAATGCTTATGATACTGAAATGTACTGCATGATCCTGCCGAATGGTTGCTGGCAATCGATTGGCGTATATAAATTCCGTGTTTTGGGCATGTTTCTAATTCTCAAGGCGCTATTTCAAAATAGGCCATCACTTGGAACATTGCTAATCATTTATTAAACGGGAAGTAAATCTGCACCCCAAACAAAAGCAAAGAACTAAAAAAATCAATGGACTATCAAAAACCTTTTGATAGGTACAAAATAAATATTTACAAAACCGTTTGGAGTTTCCAGGCGTAATAATTCAAGTTCTGCATGTACAACATACATGTTCCCCAATTGCACTTCTAGGAGGTTTTAAAGAACTTTAAGATAATTATTGTTTGTTTTCAGTGTATATGCAACTGGATATGTTTATCCAGGTTTATTGATAACTTCTGTGGTCCGATTCTGAAGGAACTACAGCTCTACGTCGCCCAATTGCAATTAACAATATTAAATATCTAATTGACAAGGACCTGGGTATGTGCTAAAGTCCAAAGTTGCCATTTTTCTTTCGCCCTTTAGTTGTGAATAGTAAGTACATTTGACAGATAACACCGGCAAATAAACTACTTCAATGACCGTTCGACCTCCCTATGAACGAACTAGTGGCACCATTAAGCATTTCCATTATATACACTTTGTCGGTAAGGTATATCTTTCTCTTAACAGACCCCCTGTCCTGCTATAATCACAATAGTGAATAAACGCCCAGTTCCGAACTTTTTGTTCCTATTGGCAATCATTATTTTAGCGGAAGACGAGTAACAAAACAGCACGGTAGGAGGGCAATTATTTCTCTAATGCAAGTGTGGCCAGTAAAGAGAACAATTCCATAACAGGGCATGCACAAAGGTGTTATAAAGTAGCAACCCCTATATAGCCATGGAATTGGAACACGACAATGGAAATGGCTTATAAAATACTTTAGACATCTTGCAACATTTACTTAGTACATTGTTTTACTGCTGACAATAGATCACAATAGGTTGTAGTGATAATATATTAGAAGTTGATATCTGTGCATAAAATGCTAGTGTTGATTATTGGGTAAACTAGCGATAAGGAATGCAGTTGAGTGGTGTATGATCAACCGGAACGTTATAAGCATGGGCCGGACTGGTAATTATAAAACCTGCTTAGATTAAAAGATATATTTAAAAGCACATCTTATCAATAAATATTCGCAAGGACGTGCCCCTTGCAGCACGAAATAGCTCCAATTCTCGTTACTGATTAGCAAACATATCTTCAATGTTAGGTCTGAGACTTGGTGGTGCATCACGACAATATTACCTGGCTGTTTAGGGCTATGTATTGATTGTGTATAATATATAGCTCCATCACTCTAGGCGTTTGTAAAAACCTGGCTATAAACAAGGTTAATGAACAGCTTGCATGATTTGGCGCTAATTGCAAAGGCTTCATCTTAAGACCTTAATCCTATTTATAGGATGAACTGACTAATTATATCTGCATTATACCTTTATCTCAGTTCTATTTATCTCCTTTCACTATCTCACGAAATGTCTCGGTGATGTGACTGAAATCAGTTGAACCATGTTATTTTCCATATAATCTCGTTCTTTGTGCAGTCACTCATGTCAGAGTATGACGGATCGTAATAAAAGCAGTTTGTGATTAAAGCCTGGTTTCCATATGATCGCAACGATCGCAGTCACAACGATCGCAACGATCGCAAGAGTGGTTTCCATATGATCGCAACGATCGCAAGAGTGGTTTCCATATGATCGCAAATCGTTGCGATCATATGGAAACCAGGCTTTAGCGACGATTCGTGTGATACGTATAATCAGCCCTGTACCAGATTCACAAAGACGTCCACATATGATGTCTAGCGAGACTTTGCAGCTGGGATTTGTATTAATATTCCTGGTCAGGTACAAATGTTTAAGATAGCCATCTCTCGAGGGTCTTGAAAGGGCTACAGGTTATGCTATTTTAGGTTATACTCGCGATATCTTTTTAATTACGAGTTGCAAATAAAATATTCATTTTGTGATGAAGTCAAGAAATAGAGGCACAGGCTAAGTTCCGGGCTATTTGTTAATCTCTTCGCATTCAAACCATTTCATAGAAGACGAGCCTTCATTTGACGTCATTGAATACCTATTTTCGTGCAAGCAGAAGCTCTCCTATTCTCCACTGGTTTGGCAACGTCATTGATATTGTATAGAGGAATTACACAACTGTAGTTGATGATCAATCTTGTGAACTAAGAAAAAGTCAATATTTGCTCGTGCGTTGAGGCACGTGTATTCTAAACAACTGAGAGATTACCATATAAAGCAAAAAAACATGGGTAATCCTATTTAAAATGCATTAACTACACGTACACTGATGTTCGAAATACTAATAAAGCAACACCGATAAATCAAATTTTCAATTGTTTTTCGTTGGAATTTGTGAGAAGAAAAGGGTTATAATTTTTGGTCATCATGAATGACAAAACCTCATCCACAAAATGTCATTTTTACGGCAAAATGTAAACAATCTGTATATCTTTCCAAAATATATACAACGCCACTTGTACGTAAAACGTTTAAAAAGCACTTATCTTCAAAACTACCTTTTTCCTGTTTCACGGACCAAGTTTAGCAAGCGTTTCCAAGTTTGTTTCGTAGTAGTTCATGTGTTCTAGTTGTTTATAAACTAAAACACCCTCCGGTTAGCTTTCATGTGAAGTTTCTAGAACCTTATGTTCCAGTTTGTTTACTTGTTCTCCTGTAGTTGTAATCTTTTTAGGAGAAGAAATCGCGCTGGGGGTCGTTAAACTGCCGAACTCTATTAAACTGGCAAGTATAACATGAACACTGTTAAAAGATAATTATAAGATGAAATTAGCGTGACGTTTTTTCCGTTTCAATTTTTTTTTATCAATGTCGCTCTCAGCACGTAAGCAGAATTCTTAAAATAAAAGACGGTATATTTTTAGACGCTGATCAATTTCTCAGCGGTGGACAATTAACGAAACCTAAAAAGCGCATCATCGGATCGGAGGCATGGAATCAACCGTTTGACACCAAAAGGTACATCAGTTTTTCTTCATCGCAAAATTGTCACCATTATTAAAGTTCTTGTTTGAAGATAGGAATACCGCAGAATGTCTCGTAACGTGGTCCCTAATGGGCTTAAAATCAAACCTATGACAGTCGAACAAAATCAAGTGCCAACTTAAATGTAAAATGGCACTGTTCAGGCTAATCAGATATATGCATCGAATGTCATCCCCCGAGGCGTTCAATTTTAACTCCATCAAGAAACACTCTGATCGGCACATTTCTACAAGCCTGTAAATCACTTTGTTAAATCGGCCAGCACTGAAACACTCTCAACACTGAACTTCTTGCATATGGAATTTATTGCCAACACATCTGGAAAAGTGTGTTGAGCATGCAAATAGACTTGTATGTTAGAAGTTTACATACCGCAAATGATCATGACTTTTGCCTAAAGAGTCTAACAGTACTAAATTAATGCATAAATTATGTAATGTAGGTTAATTGAAAAATTCCATATCATAACATTTTCCTCGGTTGACCTCCATTTTATACAATTTATTTTCCAAATGTTTCACGTTCAGCTCCAAAAATGTCAGTACAGGGAGGTAAATATGGCTCCCGTTCATTGCTATGATATTATAAACAGTCTCTTGACCTGACTTTTCTAGCGAAACAACACTTTTGATATCCCCTGGCTAACTGCAGTGCTTGAGTACTTTATAAACAAGCTTAATCCCCACAAGAGGATTTCAATTCATGTATTGGCCATGTTGTGTGTTTTCGTTGATACTTAAACAAATACACGGCCCACTCGCGAGATGAAATCCTCCAAAGCTGGAACTAAACACAATTTGTAAACTCTTACCTCGTTGGGCTCAATCTTTCCGCCGATGATTCAGTCGTTTACAAAGCGCCAAGACTAAACTGAAAGCTTTTAAGTACTAACTAGACCAAGAGTATTGATTCACGCAGCTTGACGGAACAAATCCAGCGGAATAATACACTACGGTACCTTCTGTTCTTGAAATAAAGGAGGTGTCTCACATTTTGTAACAGCGTGTTGTCTGACGACGTTTAGACAGACACTAGCGTCGACTTGGTGATGCTAGCGATAAGCTGTTTTGTTGTAAGCATATGAAAGCGCCGTTTCTCCACAAATTAGGGAACTATGGAAGCGCGACCGAGAACGAAAATTCAAAATACCGACGTCATCTGTGCAGGATAAACAATAGAATCGCCTCGAGGACACGATGACCTCTCCACTCCTTGCATTGCGACTGTTAAGTAAATCGACTTTGAGAAACTTGAGAAACTTTCTTAATATCCGTCACCAATAAAATGCTTGTACGATTTATCGCGAACCAACCTCACATAAGGAATACAGTCAGACCATTTAGGCATTGTTGATGGAAATGTCAAATGTATTAACGACACACGTGAAACTACCAAGGACAAGGTGGATAGGCTCGGTGTTGCCAGCTAAAGTTGTTTGGCTGTGTTCCTAAGCGAAAAAAGACTCCAACTTCGAACAAACAATTGTTGATAATTGCCATTGAACATTGCAAACAAAAAAATATGGTTAGCTATAAAAAGAGACACCACACCGTACGGTGGAATTGTTTGTGTCAAAAGAGAGACAAGTTGGATAAACATCAAGAAAGGCTGCAAATTGGGCCGCATGGTTTCTTATCAGTTAAGAAGATATTTCTGGCATTCGAAAAAGAGCATTTGATTTCTAAACCCAAGGATCCTTCACCGGCTTTATATGTGGCACCAAGCCTAACCACAAAAGCCTTGTTAGCTACAAGTATTTTTAATAGTGATCAGCTTTAGATTGCGTAAACCAACGGAGGTGAACAGGCGGTTTGTTTATCCTTCCATCACAGCAAGATCGCAGCCAGTGAATGAGAATGCTTTCTCTGGAACGCATAGAACTCATTGACACAATGGCTGTCTGTGGGAGGGATCCACAGAAAATATAGCAATAACTTCGAAGTTGGGTTTCACCTTGGAAACTCAGAGGTCATGCAAAACAAAGAAGAACGGTAAAAATATTGACAGTCAAAACGACTTCGATTTATGGAGGTTCTTATCGTGAAATCTTGTACCGTGACGTGCCAGTCGGTGACGGCCTGGGTCGAGGAAAAACGTGTGTGAAAACGTGCAAAATATGTCTTCAGTGTTTCTCTGTGAGACCACGAGAGAGTCAGAGAAGGCATCTCGTGTATGACTGCACGAAGGACGTTGTTAGAACGCGGATAGGAAATAGAAATTGATCCGCTCACAGAGATATTTGTTCGGAACTGATAACCTTTTTTGAGGTGTTCAAGGAAAGAAAATTGAGCTTTGCCAGTTGGGACGTGTTGGCGACAAAAAACGTGCGTGATTTAATATGCCTCGCTTAATTTACTACAAATCTGTCGTTTTACCAACGAGGTGGAAAATCCGACTTATCGGTGAAGAGTTGGAGAAGTTTACATAGCAACATGTTATAACTCACGATATTTCTTGACATCACGCACCCAACATTAAAGACAAATAACGGCTGTTAAAAGATGCATCTTCAACAGGCTTTAATTTGCAAAACTTAGGCAGACAGTATATACTTTATCAGTAATCATTGTCTAGTTTATATTGGCATGTTATTAAAGCCAAACTTCTTTGTTTTTCGTAACAGTCCTGAGATAGAAAATAGGACTGGACTATTGGAGTGGACCATCGAACCGTCCTTTGACCGTTTAGCCTTTTAACTGCAAACTACTTTTTAATCGTTGCTTTCTTTTTGACTTATGCTGTAACGATGTGCATGTGTGTACGTTTAAGTGAATGCAGCTTTTTATCTTCTTTTTTTCTTTCTTTGACTGAGTCATAACAGGCCAACAGCGAACTGAATCAACCCTAAACCGTGTTCACAGCCAGATCACATCTACATATGGAATGCATATGTTCACTTATAGTGGACTAGAGTTTCATTGCTATCTATTGCGATTAAATTCCTTTGCTATCTGAGGCAAGAAAAGCACGTTAATGACCTAAGAACGCTAAACCCAACAACGCCGAAAAATGAGAAAAACATCACCAAAAGGACATGTTTGACACTTTGATGGAATCACCAATGTGAAACGGGTCATTTCATATATTTTAATATGCATTATTTCTTCAACTCGAAGGATTTTATGGAAGTTGTAAACACTCCAAAGAATGCAATAATTAGATTTGATGTACATCAACGATATTAATTACACTGCAGCTGCATAGTCATTTATGAGGCTTTCACATTTCCGCAGATTTAGCGTGGTGATAATGATTTACGATATTTCATCAATGTACCAGTCCCGGGGGGGGGGGGGGGAGGGTACTCCCTTATATAAGCTATATAGGTACGTGAGGTGACAAAAGGTATGGTTTTTGAGCCGTTTTGGTCTGAAAATAGGTATAGCTTTTGAACTTGGCCTACTTGCTTGAAATATGGTATAGATTTTTGCCATTTTGGCTTTGAAAGGGGGAAAGGGTCAGGTCTGAAATAGGGTAGGAAAAATCACATATTTTGGTCTGAAATAGCGTAAGGGTTTCAAGGAGCGCGCCTCACACCCCCACCCAAATTTTAGGGGAGTACCCCCGGGGTACCAATGCAGAGAATCATATCAAGTCAATCATGTCGATTGGAATCAATTCAGAGCCCGAATGCTTAGAAGAAAAAAAATATATTTATTACAGTTTGCTAGATGTTTTCGTTTACGAAATGACAAGTGCGGAAATAATTCAGGTATTGACTTAACATAATAAATATTAGTAAAAGAACAGTCAACGTAGGCGGTATACTTGTGTTTACCATTGCAGTGGTTAAAAATAACTTGCCTTTCTTCTATATGGAACTTGTATGTACATGACTGCACTCCTACACACACAGCACGAGCTAGAAGTTTATATTTAAAACGTCCTTATAAATCTGTCAGCATTGCTTTAAACCACATTGAATTTTGTCACGATTTGCCTCAAATTTCTATTCTTATCATTTTGGGCTTGTCTTTCAGTTCATCATGTCTGGAACACAGAACATATGATAAACGGATTAGAGAGAAGGCAAAATTATTTTAAAGCTGTAACAGCCAAGTGATTACTTTATACGAGCTGGTATTTGTTTTGTACGATGATCTGGCTCAATGATAACAAATTCCACGTCTTTCAGCCCGTTATGTGAAAAGGTTGTCTTAAAGAAACAGCACATGGCTCTCGCTGAGAGTATGTCACTGATTTAACACTTCTTTTTGGCATAAATGCTTTAATAGGATTTCACCCTTATTGGCAGCTTAGCACATTGAACGACGATAGGCAGTTACTATCATTTCCAGTAGCCGGCGGGATCGTCACAAAGGCTATCTTCACAAACAGAAAACGGTCATGAACTCTTCAGTAGTCGAGCGGAATGCCGAGCTAATCTAAATCGGAAACTATACCTCACTTAGAAGGTTTTAACTATAAAAGCTTTCATAATAGCTAACAAGCACTAAACTTTTTCGTCTTTCGTCATCTTTCTTTGATGGAGAAATTCACGAACATTTCCCCTTTCAAACTGAGTAGAGGCAGTCAAATTGTCCGTATAGCTATTTCGGAAAAGTTCGGTCAATTAAAAGTCATATTTTACGTGTACTGAGATAACAAAGTGTTTACAAAAAAAAAGGGTTTGATGCTTAAGACTTTACCTTATGGAGTCGCGACTGTCTTTTCCGGCAATAAAAGAAATGTTTTATCATTGCCGAAATGTTTAAAACTTAGTTATAACAAAGTACATCACTTGGGAAGTGTTTATACTGAGAAAAACTGGTCTAAAAATCCACGTGCGATCGATCTTTCATTTGTCCGAGCCATCTTCTCACGTCATGCTAAGATCATCAATGTAATCTTAAATACTTTATAGCTTTTATTGCGCCACATGGAAAAATGATTAAACACGGCGAGAATATGGTTATAACAACACTCAAAAACCTGTGAATTAACAGAGACCAAAACGAGGGAAACATGATTTAATCACTTTCACTACCTCGCTTGGAGAAACTGGAAGGTGTGAACGCGATAATTTAACCAGTTGAAATTATAGCGGAGATGTAGCGGACGGTGGAGTATACTTGGCTTCTAAAGAAATGTGACACTCGTTTTGAGTTTCGTATCGATGTTTTGATTTAGGATTTAAATTTGATGCTCTCTGTAAACGTTTTGTTTAACCTTGAGAGCGTCTGCGGTCGAGGTACTGTAAAAATGTCAAGTATAGGAAAAACAGCATTGGCGAGTGTCTCCACGAAACCAAAAACTGAAGTTTATGTTATCATAAACCATACTGTTAATAGATCAGTTGAATAAGAACTGTTTGAATATCAAATGCTAAGACTGCCTGTGAAAGATTCCTCCTACCTATTGTCCCTTTATGAATCCTCAGGACTTGCTAAAAGTGTCCCCCTCGCCGCAACGAGAGCTTCAACTTCAGCGGGGTTGCTTATTTGTTCCTGATTGCCCCTTTGTTTGGTTACCTCTGACCACCAATCGCTAATCTATAACAAGAAGGTAGAGTCTTGTCAATAAATGAGCTTACACATCTATCGCACAACTGGAATCCACAAGGACGTGACTGACTTACTGTTACATGTAACAGTTGAATCATAACTGTCAGTGCGTATGGGTTTCTGTAAATTATAAAACCTGAACGCGTTAAATTCCACTTGGAAATGAAGAAAAGGTGTTTCGCTCTCAGAAAGTGTTTTCAAGGTGCTTCCTTCGACAGCAATATCTTTCAAACTTGTCTGATTAGTTGATTTGTTATAGTCGAGAATGGTGTCAGTTTTCGAGTGCGTAAAATACTTTAACTGCTTATTTACTTGTTTCAATTTCACTGTTTAGATAGCGCTTTTTGTTGTTTTATCTCATTTTCCAGCCAATCAAAACAACGGAAACAAGATAACGTTTGTAATTGGCCTGTCAGTTTGCTTTGATGGATCTGTAATGAAGATAAAACTGAAATATTCACCCAGGACTGCACGATGATGTATTCTAGAATTAAAGAGCATTATTTTTGGCAGATGGGTCTGAATTACGCCCTTTTCTTACAGCTTCCAGAAAGATTAAGATGTGTTTTCTCCCTTCACAAGCAATACATTGTCAGGCAGACAGGTGATAAGAATTAAGAAATCATCAACTAGGAGATATTGCCTTGATGTACCATAAAATTCTCAGAACGGCTAAATATTAAAGATAAATATATGCAATCGTGAATGTTATGAGCTTTGTTGAATCAAAAATGCAATCAGTTTTGTTGACACTAATGAATTGATTTTAAAATGACATGTCTCTGGTTTCAATGAATTCTAGTACAGTCGAACCTCCACAATCAGACACCACCCGTGAGGAGACACCTTTACCTAGCCGATGTCTACCGTACTAAGGGCCAATTTATCTGGGTACCCGAGACAACTTTGGTCAGGAGTTTGACGACTCCAAAAAATAACTGTTGTCCCTCCTAGTCTCTCTCGGGAACGACTAGGCCAGGTTACACATTCGACAAAATGGGACGATATGCATGTCACGTCTTGTCCCTGGTAGGCGAGCCAAAGTGTTTATATGAGAAAAAGTTGTCCCCTGTCAGGGTTACCCTACTTTCCGAGGTGGGAGGTAAGGGTGTCTCGGGTACCGGGACACACTTTGAGGCCTAAGGGGGTAAGTTGGGGGTAAGTAGGACAACGTCGATTAAAAATTGAATTTATATTCTACTTTAGAATCTCGCGAATCTCTAGTTCCATTCAGTTTGTCTAACTGAGTCAAAACTATCCTCAGCTGAATATGTAAAAGCAGCGTTCAAATCCAAAGAGCAACTCCAGAGATGATGATAACGAATAAAGACTGGATGAAACTTAAAAATTCGCCCTTGCAATTCACGTTCTCCTAAAACCCAGAATTTGGTCATTTCACGTTTGTTTAATGCACATGCAGAGCTATTGTACTGCTCATTAAAACTTTGTTTAGCGAAGTTCTCGTTGCCGTCTTAGTTTGCTTAATAAACTCTCTAATTTTCGTAAGGGACAACTTCACTTATTATAACTCGCACTTCCCGGTAAGGGAGAATTTTCCTACCGTGGCAGACCAACATTTAATTGGTCATACTTACGCAGGAGTAATATAGAGCGCGAGTTGGAAAGGCGCGTGCGAGGGAAGAGACACGCGAGACGTGTTTCCCTTCTTCCTCGCGCGTCTCTTTGTAACACGCGCGCGCCCCTAAAAATTCCCGCTCTTCTCCACTCCAACGCCTGCTACGCAGGTTATGTCATACTGCATTATGTAAACATCATTCTCGACCCCAGACCTTCGCTGCTTTATTTCGTGTCGTTAGCCTGGGCCGCCTGTGGTTTATCGACGCGTGAATTGTCTCGTGGTATCTAAACTATGAAGCTTCACCGTGGGAAAATAAAATTTTGTTGATGCGATTTTTAATTGTATGGAAGAGTCAGCAGCTTTCTCTTTTTCCTGGCGAGCGAGCTTATAAGTGAATATTGTTTTACCTGATGATAAAGTTTTCTCTTCAGTCGAAAATACGGACCGTATATAAATCGCTAGTAATCATAAATCATAGCCCGCCCTCGACAAGCTTCACAATATGCTGGCCACGCCGGGCTCGTTTTTTTTTCTTTCTTTTTTTTTTTCTTCCGTGTTCACATATTTATTTCATAATTTCATAATTTATTTCGCCGGGATTGTTCAAAATCCGATTACTATATAGCTACAGGTAATTCAACATCATGGACAAGGGTTTAATCCTATTGAAGTTATTGACTAAATCCATTTTCCACATTGTAGTAGAAAATAATCCAATTAAAAATCCCAGAAGCTTCAACAAAAATATCAACATCAATAGGTACAAAACTAAATTCCCAAGTTGTTTAGCGCAAATGATTAGGCAAAGTCGGCAAAATGTTATGGTTTTACTTTTCCTTTTATCCCTTTTCGGCTCTTTTTCTGGGCGTACGCAGTGAGTTTATCAGGGGATAATATTTTTATCATACCCTTGTTTTTATTCGTCGACTTGAACTCCATGTTTCGAAAATTTCCAGAGTGTGGTCAATCAGTTTACCCTCTATGTTATAAATACGTAATCGAATTGTGTCCGCATTCAATTAAGGAATTTTCAAAGTTTACAAATTGCGCTTAAACCACCAGATTGTTTGCAGCCCATGTTGTTTTCTTAGAAGGTTGTGGAACGAGCAGGAGACGAAACTGGAACTTTCTGTTTAGTCTGTTCCGGTCTTATATAGAGTAAATAAATCATTTGCTTTGTCTTGTGGTATCGTTGTTTATGAGATGCGCATGCGTGACTAGACGTACGTTAAGTCAGTAGGAACATCTGGTAATATTTCACAATGTCCGTTACGCTCTTTATATTTTGTAAGAATACAGGGCCGTAGCTAGAATTTTTTGAATGGGGGGGGGCAATGAAGCGAGTGCCGAAGGCGCGAGCCGCTAGGGGGGTCTGGGGGCATGCCCCCTCAGAAAATTTTGAAATCTAGAGGCTCGGAAATGCTATTTTGAGCATTTTCCATGAGATATTTTGTCAAAAAAATCAATCTCGATTCAGTGTAAAATGACAGGTATTTTTAGTGCTTACAGCAATATTTCCGAGGTTTTGTTGCCTTGATACATACCGTATATCGGCCTTAGTACACTAAACATTTTATTAGTCTATTTCGTGTGTAAAAGATGTCTCCAGTTGGATTTACGCTCCAAAATATATTTCTCAATCAATCGTAAATGTTCAAATTAGTATGATACCGGGCAGTCAAAATATAACTACTTACTTAGTTACCTAAGAAGTAAGAAGTTCTCGCCTCTTCGTTCCCCATCATCTTGATTAATATGCCGAGCAAAATCTGGGGAGATGGAGTACCAAGCCTTTGAAATGTTCAATCTTGTTTTTGAAAGACCCTCGGCATATATTTTTATCAAGAAGGCGGCTGTTTGAACGCGAAAAAAACATACGCAGTTTTCGTTTTTCAGAAAGCATTACCCATTCTTGGGGGGGCAACTGCCCCCCCTGCCCCCCGCTAGCTACGGCCCTGGAATATACATTTTCATGACCAGGCTGCAAAAAAATTCTAACTAAATCTCAGCCTTGGGTTTATTCTTAGCATATTCTTAAAATTTCGCCAATCTCAGCCTCAATATTCTTATAAACAAAATTATTTCAAAAAAAAAAAGATTGTATGTACTATTTTAAGTTATTTTGAGTATTGCTGCTAGAAATCGCCGCCGCTTGTTTTGGCGTTTCAACTCGATCTTTTTGCTTAATTCCATTCTTGGCTCTCTGGAAAGCACAATACAAGAGGCGGGAGCCGGCAAATTAACCACTTTTGTGTCGAATAGCAGTCGCAACATATCGTTCCTGAGGTCGCACCTCTAGCTGCGGAAATCCCCTACAAATGGGCCATCGTATCCGAAATCCATTCCTCACTTCTTTGTTATGCCCTTAGCTTGAAATATGTTCTTCCCGAAATGAGTTCCCAGAAACAACGAGAAACCTCAAAGTTGCGAACGGCCGAACACGCCAACCTTTCTCACAGCTCGGAAGCCGTAAGCAAAGTCTGGAGAAAAGCACGCAATTGTACTCTGAATAAAACATGGAACTGAATTATCTCAGTCTCAACATGGCATTTTTTTGACAACATAATATTATGATATTGTAAAATTGACGGATGAATTTTGTAGATGTTGCCAATTTTCTTATTCTTTTCTAATAACAATGTAATGTTTATTCTATATAGATATTATAATTTGTCAAATTTGTAAAACTTTTGTAGATGCTGCAAATAAATTAAAAAAAAAACATGACAGACAAACAAAGTCTGTAAAGCACGAATCGCCATGGAATGGGACATTTTTACTGTACTGTCTTGTTTGAGTTTTTTTAAAAATTTGATGTTTCCATTTCTCGATTCAACAGTTTGTAGCCTAATGCGAGTGAAACATTGAAAGGTCGTTGAAGCTTTCTCCAGATTTAACTTTTTATTTTTTTTGTTCCTAAAGATTTCAAAGTGCGAATTTCATGAAAAAATATCTTTATAGACTTTAATTTGATTTATTCCTGCAATAGAAAGATGCAGTTTGACTCTAAGTTAAAACACAACTGTCGGAACTGACAGAAAACCAAAGAAATGTTTTTTTTCGCTGTAGTTCACGCCCTATAAACGTTTAGCGTTGTAACTTTACATTTTTAAAGAAAACGGTTTTTATCGAAAACCATCTTCAGTCGCAAATGATACAACTTACACACGACAAGTATAGTATAAATTAAGGATGTTGCAACCGAAACATGTTTTTGCAGATACACAGAGTCGTCTTGTACGAAATCTTGTACTTCTTCGGAGTTTTGGTATAACTTTGCATTTGTAGAGCCATTTTTAGACCATTCAGCGGATAAAAATTATATGACGTATATTAATTAACAAATAAAGAAGCCAAAACCATGTATTATACTGTCATAAAACACGACGGGAATTTGAGAACACGAGAGAAATGTAGAAAACACGAGCCGCAGGCGAGAGTTTTCTAAATTTCTCGAGTGTTCTCAAATTCCCGGAGTGTTTTATGACAGTATAATACATGGTTTTGGCTTCTTTATGTGCTTTAAAATATAGATTTACGCGCGCGAAACGATAAAACACGCTTTTCTATGTTTTATACTCTGATAAAACATGGTTTTTAACCAATCAGAGCGCGCGAAGTTTTCAGTTTATATTTTAACTTTTAATAAAATTAAGAAAATTTACAAGTGCTACACGCAGTTATAGTTGTGATTCTGTGTTAGAAAAGACCCTCGAATAATTCAGCTTTCGACCATTTTGAAACTGCCATACGGTAAGTACTATTTAACAAGCTTTGAGTTATCAATTGTTTTGAAATGATTAATTAAAAACACATCTATACTAAATCTTAGCATAGATGATCACATTCGTAAATTTGTTTTAAAACAAGACCAAATCAATGTTAGCTCCCTTTTCGGTATGGCTTGACCGCATCAATTGAACATAATTTACTGACGTTACGTTGAAGCAGATTTATGAAATACAGTGGATCTCCCAAACTTTACATTTGTTCTGGACTGAAAGTATCATCCCACAATATCACTTATTAGGATTAAATATTGTGCAGATAAGAAGCGTTTACCTTCTGCCTCGCATACTGATCTTGAAAACATTGCGGCAACGCTGAAGAACCGTGTGAACGTAGATAGAAGGTGGACGCTTTTTTCCTAGCATGATTTCAACTGTAGCGCTACCCACGAATTTTTGAACTATTGAAAGTGTTCAAGGAAATAACATCTGCATTCGCTTGATGAAACGATCTCCAACTGGTATTTCGTTTCACCTGTTAAATTGCCGCTGTGCGCCCGCTGTGCGGTCAGCGTGCAATCAAACCATTCTCGTCTTGAGAAACCTCAATTCACATAGCCTCGATTAGCTAAAATGTACACAAAATTCAAGGAGATCTCATAATTGCATGGCTTCAGCGAATTCTTGTTTTCTGAAAGGCAGCATCGAATAAATATATTTTGATTCTATTTTCACCCCTGCGCATCTTGAAACGGCGATTAAAAACCCGTTGAAAAAGCGATTAGCGTGCGTGAATTGAGTAGGAGATATTTGTCAAATGCGATGTTTTACATTTCCAACTTATGGTGCTCAGAAATGTCTAATTCACCAACAGTCGACGGAACGAATAAAGCGCATCAAAATTGGCCGCTTAACATTCAACAAAGAATCAGTGACGCGAGTTTTCGCTTTCAATTTGCTACCCAGTCGAAAACTGCGAGTAGCCGCCCTCTCTAAGCTCGAGCGGAAATTTTTAAATTTTTAAATTGCTAACTTTTCTAGTTTTTCTTTTCTAATTTCTAATTTTCTAATTTTTCTAATTTCTAATTAATTTCTAATTACTAATTAAAAAAGTTATGCGAACCACTCGCAGTCTAGCTCAAAAATAATGTGAAGCGAACAGCATGCAGCCTTTAAAAAGCGCGGGGAAAATCACGTGATTAAAGTCGCGATTAGTTTTATTTGGCACATGATTGGCTGAGAAGATGACACCTTGTCTCCGATTGGCGAGAGCATGCTGCATCAAGAATCTTTACAACCAATCATAAAGGTCGAAATCCTTTGAAATCTACGCTTTCTTGTGTTGAACATTTCTTTTACCATAGTTTAGTTCATACACAAATGTTACAGAGCAGCCCCAATGTAACAAAGTTAACTTGAATGTGTCTGCTCTGCGACCTTCTCTACCAATCAACTCTGAGCATGCGCGTTATCAGTGTGCTACACCTTTAATATTCCTGATTAGACAAATTATTTTTAATTATACGAAGTACTAATACTGTAAAGTAATTGCAATATTTAAATGAAATAATTCTCTCCAAAGAGAAGAAAGAATTTCCATGTGATATGTATGCGCTTTGCGTTTTAGTGCGTTTTAAAATATAGCCCACCGATAGAGTTGTCCACATTATACCGGCATTATTTTTAGCATAATAATGAGGCAAAACGGCTATGCCAAGCATTACGCTGGAATAAAAGTGACACATTTACTACAGGATACCAACATTGTTACAATCGATTGGGTACTTTGGCGCGTGAATTGTTTTGTAAAGGTAAACATAGTATATGACCGATGCTGATAAAGGCTTCAAACGGAGCGCAGTGCAAACTTTGTACACCTATTTGCAGTCGGAGTTTTAGTTTTTGGTAATACGTTTTTTGTCGGGTGAACATAATGAGCATAATAGTGGTGCCTTTAAGCATAATATTAACATTATTTGAGTTTCAAGTATAACAACTCTAGTATAATGTGGACAACCCTATCCGCTGATCTGCTCAAAGTTCAAACAAAAATGTATCAGTTTTCAGAGTTTTGTCTAAGCAATTCACTGGTTTTTTTTGACGAGGGCCTAACGAAACTATTGTAAGTCTATGACGGCCTCTTATTCTCTTGTTATATAACCATACAATTCTACCAGGTAGCCAGCATACATTGTACCCTAAACCAATTAAAGCTATGGTCAGAATATCTGCCACGTTAACAACGAACCTTTCAAACTGATTTTGCCAAGTTCTAATTTAATGGCCCTTATAACTAGTAACCACTTCACATCTCCAAACTCTACAGATGTAATGCCGAGATGTTGGCCAGCCTCAAACGAGTTTTAGTTTGCAAGCTACCCACATAAAGCGCTTATTCATAAACAGTAAGATTTACCTTTACAGGAAACTCTGAACAACGACGCCATTATCCATCTGTGATGTCGGTCGGTTTGCTCGAAGTAATTCAATTTAGCCGGAGTTTTTCTTCACACTTGCAGATAATGGCGATTAGAGAACCTGGCTTGAAAAGTTGATAATTAAAATTTAAAATGCATGGCTAAATGTAGAAAGATTATATTCATCGGTTATCAAAGACTTCGTTTAGAGTTCGTCGAATGCTGGGATAAATATAATGATGCTGGCAATTTCACCACAATTGATTCGAGATAGCGCACTTCGAAGTTCGCTTCAGTGTTCCGTTTTTAATTATTAAATTTCGCGTGTGAAAACTGCTTTCTTCTGTTACGTATGCGCAGCACAATAAATACACATCTGTTTGGTCATTAGCACCCCTCTAAGATATATCACAAAGGGAATTAAAGAAAAAAGCAATATTTGGTTTTTACATCTTGTCTAGATCTCATGTAACTTCGATGTAACTTCGCAGTTAAATTTGCAATGTGAAATGATTAGACTTTTTCAAGAACTTATCGTCTGAATCTGCCATTTGAAAAGATTTCAGCTCGCTAAACAAAAGGAACAGAAAAGCTTATCATAAACGAAGCTGCAGTGCTTCCGGAATCTCTGATTGGTTAACCAAAAGTTGGTATATCTTCTGCGATTCCACGCCATCTTAAAAATTACGCAAATGTGAAATTGTACAGATTTGACTATGCGGAAACTAGATTTTTTCCCTTACTAATCAGTGGCTAGGCTAAAAATAAAATTATCACTTCTTTTGTCGTCGGTAAATAACCATCGATAATTACTTCTACATCAGTGACCTGGAATTTAATTATCATTTTTCTGATAAGAGTTATATAACTTACCGTATTGACCTCTTACTGTACCTTAGCGTACGTTTTCAAATTAAAAAACCCGTTCCTGTCAATTTGGCATTACTTCCGAATACATTTCACAACTTTCCCGAAATTTTCGGTGTTTATTGTCTATGAATTAATAATGTTACTAACTTGAATATCTTGAGATAGGACAAAAATACAAAGTTTGTGTCATGAGAACAAATTTTATACATATCCGTAGACTTAAACTATTTTCACTGAAAATTTGATTTAGTCGGAAAGATGGTTTGCTGGGCTGCACCGAGATTTAATTTCACTCTAGCTTTTACTGAGTTTAGCATACCAAATCAAGAGATTGATTCAATCTGCATGGCCGTATAGATATCACCCGTTTGCATAAGAACTGGAATTAGAAATTTTTTGTTTAGCTGAATGTCTGGGTTTAATTTTTTCAGCGAGCGCGATTTGTAACTCAAATTAACTAGTTGACGCATTGTAGAAAATCAACAGCGTAACTTGAAGGATTGAAAACGTTTTTCGCTTGGCTTTTAAACGATTGTTTATATTGCCTTTGTAGCCGAGGAAGGAAAAACTACAGAAATTATTCAACAATCGGCCTTCAACCTGAGAGTCGCGAAACGAAGGTATAGTTTGTACAAAAATTTATAATGAGATTGTGATGCAAACAAAATTATGGGCAAAAATTACAATTTCTAAACTAGAGTTTTACTTGCTTCAATATCCCCCACTGAGATAATCTACGTCTTAAATTGTCTTCTACGCCAACATCTCTCTTGTTTTAAAACGATACAAAATATGTGTACTTACCAAAAGTATTTTGGATTCGCTTCATGTCTACAGACGTGCGAGTCCATCTTTTCTGTCGCCTATTTTAGGATTAAATGCTCTTTACCTCAGCATAATACCCCAAACAACCTCGACAACTACGCAATTAGCAAACCCGGAGGCAAACAAGGTTATTGAAAAGGGCTCATGAATAATACACAAATATCAATTACTTCTTCATTTAATCTTGCTAATCGGCGATTCAGGTGTCAGTGGAAAGCCATTGAAAGTGCACGTAGCGCAAAGCCCTCGAAATTACACGTCTTGCATTCAATAGTTGTCAACGTTACTTTAAAACTGCAAAAACCCGTCTGAAAAACAGACACAAAAAGCCGGAGTGGTATCCAGCAAATCACATTTGCAATACTTTTTAATCAAGTGCGAAAATGGACTACTTAGAATGTGATTCGGTAAGGAAGAAATAAAATGTTACTGCAACTCATTTGTTTGACAAATGTCCTTGATACGGTAGTTATAGTTTTCCGAGTGAAACACTTTTCAAGGGATCGGAATTAATATTCATTGACAATCAATTGATCGGTTGTTGAAATGAAATAAGCGCACCATAAAGCGGCTTGGATCATAACTGTCTCCTTAAATCTTTGACTTACACCAAACATGTCATAATTTGGTCCAAGTATTGATTTATGGAAATTAATTCTCAAAGACCGCTTTTTGAAAAGCAAAAGAAAGCAAAAGAAACAGTTCAATGGGTTCTTTAATACAACATAAAGTCATTTCAGCTCAAGAATTAGTAATTACTGTTACTGAGTCTTGCATTATTTCTTGCCTTCGTGACTAAATAGTATTTAACGACCAACAAAAATTAGTATCCTTTTAACCATAAAGTTACCAACTTAGCTATGATGTATCAGCTGGAAAGATTATGATTAAAACTTCACCGCAACATGAGAAGAAAACAGCAGCGATTGATTTTGTTTTCTTCCCAAAGGAAATTTGCCTTATGTTTCATTTTTCGTCCTGGGTGGAAACTCAAAAGCAAACAGAGGACGACTATTGGAGTTTCGTGCTATGTGGTGCTTCAACTTCGCGTGGGATATAAAGACTTCCGACCAATTTCGTTTCGTTCCAAAATTAACAACATCGAGTAACAGATTAAAAGTCGTTGGTGGGAAGGGAAGGCTATCTGCAGGTCATTTCACAATCTTAAAATAGGACTCAAAATTGAAGGAAACACCGCAAGCAGGATTATAAAGAGCTGCAATCACCGGTTTTGTGGCTATATATATATATATCGTCGCATTTATAGTGTATTTATAGACTGCATTCTATAAGATATAAATCAAGGGATTCCGAAAAGTACGCGGTCATGTAAATTCAAGTCGGCATCAAGAAGCATCACGCAGATTCTAACTGTTACATTCGCGGGAGAATATTTTAACCATATACATGTGTGCATTTTTTTAATCAGTAGTTTTCTAAAAGATACACAACAGGGGAGAAAAAAAATATCGGTTGCTAATTGACTGCCGGTAAAATTGTTAGGCCCTTTGCGTGTTGTCAGCCGGTTAAACATCGGCCGTTTATCACTATGTTCCATCACAGCCACTATCGAGTGTTATCATTTATGTTGAAAATTTATTTGACTTCCATTTTCTTGCATGAATGACTAAGATCCAAGCCAGGCTCAGAGATCACGCAACTAATCAAATTAAAAAGTTAAAACAACTTAGAAAATTTTGAAGACAGAGCTAGAATTCTTCATAACTGACCAACTTATGCATGCTCTGTTGTCCCTCTGAAGAACGTCCTTTAAATTTTGATATTATTCTTCTCTTCAATGAAGGATTGCCACATTTCAGATTTATATGCCGAGTGAAATTGTTTTGTGCCATTGGAGGAACGTGTTCAATCAAACGAGTTCAAGTTCATTTTATTTGCACTTATTTTTTAAAGAATTACAATAATATATATATATATGTTATAAATAAGAAAGAAAGAAAAAAAGAGGAATAAATATATACAATTTATGTAAAAGAGTGCGTAGTGGTCAAAGTAGCCAAAGGCTTTCGTGTTGACCACTACCACAGAAAAACTAATCGAGGAAAAAAATAAGTTATGGAAAATGGAAAAAATATATATAAAAAAGAAAATAGACTAAGAAAGAAAGAGAAAAATATTCATATAAATACAGAATTTACAAGGTTTGGCAGACAATAAATTAAAAATAACTTTATAATGCTGACCATGCATGGGTAATTAATTCTGGTTATCAAGTAAAATTAATTTGTATTGTCTTTTGAAGCTATTAGAAGGTAAAAGTTTAATCTCCAAAGGTATTTTAAATTTCTAAATTCTAAAAATTTCTAGCCTAAGACCAGCTCGACTGAAATAATCGTCTATCGGTGACCGCGAAAACGATCCTGAACAGTTCAAAACGCTGTATATTTGTCTGTAGACATGAAACTTTGCACGAAAGTTAACACTGCTGACATCAAGAAACATGTTAAAAGATTTTAAGCCACTTAAAAAGTGCTTTAAATGTTACAATGTTGATGACGTCAAATGAAAACACTCAATGACAATTAATAATGGTTTTATTCTAAATAATACGTAACGATATCTTTAAAGAACGTGTGCCCAGCCTGAGGAAATTTGAAAGACAGACATTGTTTCAACTTTCATCTTAATTTCTCCTTTTGTCGGTAAAAGCTAACCGCATAAGTTATCACGTACGTGATGGTACATAAGTAGTAACTCCGTGGAAAAAAGAACCAATGAAATACATTCGAACATTTTGTTCCAAACAGGTGTTTTATTATATTGGCAAACTGGTCCATGATGAAAAGGAGCATTCTGATTGGTTCCCTGAGCGGTCCGCTAAGATGGGTCGCTCACGAATAAGTTTCGCCGATTTTTTTTACATCGTATAAAAGAAAACTGTTTTCGATTCAGTAGAAACCTTTTCTAGTTAAGTCTGGCCGACAATTTTGGTTCAGTTTCTTGGAAAGTGACTGCATGCATGTTTAACATTGAGATTAAGCACGGCACGTTCTACGGCAAACAGCAGCTTAGATTCTCTTTTCATTTCCTCGAATCGTTAAATAAATCTATCAGAAAAATCGAAAATAATTCACACGTTCACGACAAACGTTTAACTACTCACCTTCACGTAGCAACGGCAAACGCCTGACGGCAAAAGTGGGATTTTTGCCGTTCGTGGCAAAAACAAACGTGATACTTCATCTCTTGCCGAGAACTGGGATGTCTTATTTTAATATCAGTAAAGTTGTAAAAAAGCCAAATGAATATATAAACACTTTATTGAAATAGCTTGGTCGGTCCGTATTGGGGAGCTATTGGTCTCGCTCTTTTTTTTTTTTTTGGCAAGTTTATGAAACTCGCCTTCGGCTCGGTACATAAAAACTTAAAAAAAGGAAATTTGATCAATATTTCCCCAATTGGTGGTTTTCATCAACATTACAAAAACTGTTTGCTTGCGTGAACAACATCAGAAAATTAACAGGTAAAAGAACTGGTAGAAAGAAACGTTTTATCCAAATTATAGCTTTGTAGCGTTTTTCATAACCGAGTTATTGCCAAACTAATTTTCAGAAAATTACAGTATTTAGTATGCCGCCGCCATGTTTGAATTGCACAAGAAGTAGAGTAGATTCTACCGTCAATATCATTAGCTTTCACTTCAAATCTGTTTAGACATCACTTCTAAATTATTATCACGTCTAAAAATTTCAAAATGACTGTAAAAGATCCGTTTTTGTGACAGTTCAGAAACACGTTCATCCGGGACATCACAAATTTCAAATAGCTTTATTTCCAAAAGGAATCACTGGATCGATACCAAACTTTGCATAGACAACAACAACAACAACAACAACAAGCCTTATTAACTCTTTGGTTAAAATACATAGATTTTCACCTCCGCAAATTAGCAGGGCTATTCGAGGCGGGAGGTGACGAAAAACAAATTATAATAAGGGTAGCTAACAGTAGGGTTTTAGTAATAAATAACAAGAAGAAAATTATCAATTTATATAATGGCGTAGAACAAAGAAATTAAAGTAGTAATTTTGTTTCTGTATAAAGTAGAGAAGAGAAAGGAAAACTAACTAACAAACTAACAAAACAAAACTAATCAAACAAAATTATTTATGTTGAAAATTTATTTGACTTGCATTTGCTTGCATGAATGACTAAGAACCAAGCCAGGCTCTGAGATCACCCAACTAATCAAATTAAAAAGTTAAAACAACTTAAGAAAAATTTTGAAGACAGAGCTAGAATTCTTCATAACTGACCAACTTATGCATGCTCTGTTGTCCCTCTGAAGAACGTCCTTTAAATTTTGATATTCTTCTTCTCTTCAATGAAGGATTGCCACATTTCAGATTTATATGCCGAGTGAATTTATTTTGTGCCATTGGAGGTGTTCAGTCCGACGCGCCTAAATTTCTAGCCCTAAGACCAGTTCGACTGAAATACTCTATCGGTGACCGCGAAAACGACGTACTAAACAGTTCAAAACGCTGTATATTAATTTTGTCTGTAGACATGAAACTTTGCACGAAAGTTAACACTGCTGACATCAAGAAACATGTTAAAAGAATAAGCCACTTAAAAGTGGTTTAAATTTTACAATGTTGATGACGTCAGATGAAAACACTCAATGCCAATTAACAATGGTTTTATTCTAAATAATACGTAACGATATCTTTAAAGAACGTGTGCCCAACCTGAGGAAATTTGAAAGACAGACATTGTTTCAACTTTCATCTTAATTTCTCCTTTTGTCGGCAAAAATTGACCGCACGAGTTATCACGTACTTGATGGTACATAAGTAGTAACTCCGTGGAAAAAAGAACCAATGAAATACATTCGAACATTTTGTTCCAAACAGGTGTTTTATTATATTGGCAAACTGGTCCATGATGAAAAGGAGCATTCTGATTGGTTCTCTGAGCGGTCCGCTAAGATGGGTCGCTCACGAATAAGTTTCGCAGATTTTTTTTTTACATTGTATAAAAGAAAACTGTTTTCGATTAAGTAGAAACCTTTTTTAGTTATGTCTGGCCGACAATTTTGGTTCAGTTTCTTGGAAAGTGACTGCATGCATGTTTAACATTGAGATTAAGCACGGCACGTTCTATACGGCAAACAGCAGCTGAGATTCTCTTTTCATTTCCTCGAATCGTTAAATAAATCTATCAGAAAAATCGAAAATAATCCACACGTTCACGACAAACGTTAAACTACTCACCTTCACGTAGCAACGGCAAACGCCGACGGCAAAAGTGGGATTTTTGCCGTTCGTGGGAAAAACAAACGTGATACTTAATCTCTTGCCGAGAACTGGGATGTCTTATTTTAATATCAGTAAAGTTGTAAAAGAGCCAAATGAATATATAAACACTTTATTGAAAATAGCTTGGTCGGTCCGTATTGGGGAGCTATTGGTCTCGCTTTTTTTTTTTTGGCAAGTTTATGAAACTCGCCTTCGGCTCGGTACATAAAAACTTAAAAAAAGGAAATTTGATCAATATTTCCCCAATTGGTGGTTTTCATCAACATTACAAAAACTGTTTGCTTGCGTGAACAACATCAGAAAATTAACAGGTAAAAGAACTGGTAGAAAGAAACGTTTTATCCAAATTATAGCTTTGTAGCGTTTTTCATAACCGAGTTATTGCCAAACTAATTTTCAGAAAATTACAGTATTTAGTATGCCGCCGCCATGTTTGAATTGCACAAGAAGTAGAGTAGATTCTACCGTCAATATCATTAGCTTTCACTTCAAATCTGTTTTAGACATCACTTTTAAATTATTATCACTTTTAAATTATTATCACGTCTAAAAATTTCAAAATGACTTTAAAAGATCCGTTTTTGTGACAGTTCAGAAACACGTTCATCCGGGACATCACAAATTTCAAATAGCTTTATTTCCAAAAGGAATCACTGGATCGATACCAAACTTTGCATAGAGATTAATGATTTCCATGTCTAGAAGATATCAAAATAATAGCTTTGTAGGATTAACAGTTTAGATTTTAGAATTTTGATGACGTCAGATGAAAACCACCAATACAGACTAGCAGTGCTCCAGTCTTTTCAGTTTACCCGGACAATTGTCGGTCCCAACCTTCCTACGTTACCAGAAGAAATAAACGTTGATTTTTTAAATTTAAAAATGGCTTTATTTTCACTTTCTAATCATTTTCATCACTCACAATGAAATCAACATTTTGTTTTATACCTTTGGAGGTATTTTCCCATAGATTATGTTTTAGTTATCATAGAAAAGCGTTTCTTATTAGAAATATATTTAAAAAGCTTCTCTATTACCATTAAAGAATATGATATTACATTTTTCAATCTGATTTTCAAAATATGACTTTACTCTAACTTCAATCTTTTTAAAACATCTTCTAATCACTCTTCATTACTCACACTGATTTGTTTTGTATCTTAGTATTTCTAAAGATAATTTAATAACCTAATTTTATCTAGCAGTTTTCCCATAACAAAAAGAATATGCTTTGATGCGATCTGATCAGCACAAGAATTACTCCATGCACAAACCAATTCTAACAAAGATGATGATTTCTTTGTCCATTAGGGTGCCATTAACCAAAACAAATAATTATATTTATTGTAAGTTGGTTAAGAGCAGTTTATATATATAATTACTTATCACTGTTGCAAAACTATTTAATTAAAAAAACAAAATAATCACACATAGCCAATCACCTGGCCAGAAATAAACCAATCAGCACTTGATGTGAAAACATGTAACTCGGTGGCAAGTGTGGGAAAAATTGTGTCAACTTTTGTTTTGCATCTGATTGTCTGAAAAGTCAGTATTTTACATGTACTGTACAGTAGTTTTGACTGGTTAGAACAATAAACTGCTACGCTAGTTTTTTTTTTGAAAAATTCCGAACCTCAGGAAACAAAAACTTAAAATGGGCTCCTGCTAACACTCAAAGATGTGGTAAACAGTATAATAATTTACTATCAAGCGAGGCCTGCCATGTACAGCATGTATTTCCTAGTCTTCTCACTGAAATGCTAAATCTTCTTGAAATGCAACAACTGAGTTACAAACTGACATTTTAGTGTAGGACAAAGCCAGTGAATCTCCAGATTTCTGGTTAAGTTAAAGCAAGCCTGCAAGTACTTTCTAGCATCCATGGGAAACTGCTCTATAAAGAGAGCCTGACTGATCAAGATCTTAATAATTTATATACATGTAATTACACAGTATGGTTACTATTAAATATTTCCCACAATCCCACTTAATACTTTATCACACAACACTCGCACCAAAATGCACTCTTGGTATCACACAACACTCGCACCAAAATGCACTCTTGGTATCACACAACACTCGCACCAAAATGCACTCTTGGTATCACACAACACTTGCACCAAAATGCACTCTTGGAATTGACATATTACACACATAACTCCACTGGTTAATCTCAGGGTCATAGACCTCAACACTTGACAAGAACTGTCCATTGAATCCGCCGATAGCAAAGATTCTTCCCTTCATCACTGCAACACTAGTAGCTGAACGCTGATCATTAAGTGGACACGCCGAGGTCCAGGAATTTGTCTGAGGGTCATAGACATCAACATCGCAAAGATAGTTATTACCGTCAAATCCTCCAATGACATACAGTAGGCCACCAAGTGTCGCTACACCAGCTACAGATCTTGGTTTGTCTGTTAAGCATTTAAGAATATTATAATAAATGTAAGAAAATAATAATTTAAGAAAATAATGGGGAGCAGTCATGGTACAGTGGTGAGAGCACTCGCCTCCCACCAATGTGGCCTGTGTTTGAATCTCGACCGGCGTCATACATGTACTGTATATGGGTTGAGTTTGTTCTCGTCCTTGCTCCAAGGGTTTTTTGCTTGGTACTACGGTTTCCCTCCCTCCACAAAAACCAACATTTCTAAATTCCAATTCAATCTGGAAACAGTGGAAGAGAAGAGCCACTATGTGGATTTCCACCGAAATTCTCATTTATTTAATTCCCAATGTAAAATTATGTTCATGTAAGTTATTTGCTGGTAGGTACATTGTAGCTTAATGAAGTTTGCATGATAATGTGAGCTAATGTAACATGAAATTAACATTGGATTTCAAAATACGGTACATGTGGCTTCTATTTTTTTCATTTTTCACATGGAAAGTACAATTTTACCCGTACTCATTCACAAACTTTGATCTGAAGGTCCTATTTTTATTTATTCTTATTTTGGGTGTGGGGTGTGATAGGGGTGTTCTTTTAAGCAGGCAAGGGAGGCCAAGGCTGACTTGGAGAAGATCAGTTGAAGCAGAACTGAAGGGAAGATGTCAAAAATTGTCCACGGCATCTAAGGGCATTGGGGGGACCTGGTGGGGGACTTGTGTACCAGAGGCCTACATGTACAGTTGTAAGCAAGAAAGTACAATGTTCAATAATGGTGTATCTTTTGGGGTTTGAAAAGGTGGAGGATTTCTTAACAGCACTTTATTTTCTGAATATTAATATATGTTTTTTCAAACCTCCCCTGCCCCCTGGACCAGTAATGGGCAAACTAAAGTTACATGTATGTACGGTAGTATAATAAACAAATCAATGGTCTTACCCAATGAGGCCACATAACTCCATTCATCTGTCTGAGGGTCGTAACATTCCACACTGCTCAGCCGTGAGAGACCATCGTGTCCTCCCACTGCATACACCAATCCTCCAAGTGTTCCGACTGCTAAATACATTCTTGGACACAACATCGGAGCGACAAATGTCCATTGGTTCTCATATGGATCAAAGCATTCAACACTTTTGAGTCGACGATGACTGTTAGAGCCTCCAAAAGCATATAATTTACCACCAAGGCAAGTTGCACCAAAATACTTTCTTGACACCAGCATCGGAGGTCGTATTGTCCAGGCATTTTCTTCAGGGTCATAAGTTTCCACAGTACTTAAGTATCTCCCGCTTTCAAATCCTCCAAGACAATAGATTTGTCCATGAAGCTGTGTAACTGCAACGCCATAACGCAATGTAGGCATGTCCTCGATAGGCAACCATTCATCAGTGTACAGATTGTATCTCTCTCCAGATGCCACAGGACTCCCAAGATGAAGCCCACCAATGGCTACCAGGAAATCAGCAAACCCCGCGTGTATTCGTGGCATCATCCTGGTGGTCGAAGAGTGCTTACGCTTTTCCGCAGTGGGAGAGGAAGCGTAAGAGAGGGCTTCCTCCATCATCTGCTTGCATTCGGGATCGTTAATGAGCCATTCATTGCTAATAACTTGTGAATTAAGAAAAGTAGGGGATAGTACAGGGAGCCTGACACAGCATAGAACTTCAGCTGAATATTTCAAGCGGTCTTCAGAGCTTGATAACCACTCCATAGCCGCGTCATAAACATCTTCTTCTGATCGAATGCACACATTCTCGTCCATTAACAGCTGTTTGACCGCTTCTAAGGACAGCTCTTTAAACTCATCACATTTTGTCACCTGGTTGAAGCATTTCACAGCATATTTACGAGCCTCGCTCCAAAGCTCTTCGCAGGAAAAAGCCACTGGCAATAGCTGCTATGCCGAGGCAATTACATGGTTGAAGTTGCTCTTTCAGAAACTGACAACAAACGTTCGTGATCTCTTTCATTTGGAACAGATCCGACGCACTGAGGATGTCGTCAACATTCGTGTCATTCACGTCAATGGACGAGGTGTAAACAAATCGAACAATGCATCGAAGTGCTTCACCGGCGACTCCCTTTAAAGTAATAACCTCTTTCTTGCTTTCCTTTAACTGCCCGGTAAACATGGCTCTGAAGTATGGACTGCCGACGGAAAGAACATTGCGATGAGCTGATATTGATCTGCCATCTTCTGTTTGTAGAGTTACATCACAAAGTTCTTCCAGATCCAACAAAGATTCTAATCCTTTGAGAACGAGAGAAGCATTCTTGCTTGAAACATATCGAAAAGAAGACATGATCAAACACTTTGAATTGAGATGTACAGTACAGTACTTTGTTGTCAGTCCAGTGAAATATAAGAGCACGTATCGAAGCAATATAAACACGAGTTAATTATTTTTTTCATTAAAAACAAACAAAGGAAGCGGAGATCTGGAACGAGAAGACAACGCTTGTCTTTATTTATGTTACCGCTGACAGACAGACAAGTATAAAACCCGGATTCGATCCCGGGAAATTCCTTTTCACGTGTAAACGTTCGGTGTACAGTCGCTAGTATTTTCTTTCAACGTTTACACTTTTCTTGCAAAGATGCCTACCGGAACTCAACAAAGCGATGAATTCCAGCAATTTCTTGACGAAAATCAATATTCCAGCAACAGTATTTTACGCTATGAGAAGATCTTCGGACGCGGGTTTGTGAGCACTGGGGACTTGAAACTACTGAGGTAGGTAAACTTTGCAGATCCAGTAATTTTACTGGGATTCGCAAGTCCTTTGTTTTGATTCTTTCTGTATTTTAAAATTGCACTGTACCCTTGCAGCTTGCAATCTTCTCAAGGCTCAATTTTTGCAGTCTTTAATTTGATTTTCATATAAAAACTATCGCGAATTTAGCTTATTTTCTTGCTTCGATCGATTGATCGCGAGATCGATCTGTCAGCTCTGGGTACACAGCGAAGCTTTATTGTGACGATTTTTTGTAGGATTCATTCAATTCATATAAAAATATACGTAAAAATGCTATAACATGTAATAACAATGGGCCATTCATTAGAAATTTTCCTAAAATCTTTTGGATTGAAATCTAAATTCTCAGTGGCGTGTTTATTGCGCAATCGTGCGAGAAATTCTCATTTCATCAATGACCAGAGTTTAGCAAGGATTTTTGCACTAAAACCCGGCTAGGATTTGGTTTCGTTGTCTCGAAGTAAATTACGGTATTTCTATTGAAAATTTCATTCTTATATCTTGCTTTGGAGCTTCTTGGATGATAAAAATTAATAAATATAATTTCGTTTACGTGTAATGTACATGTATGCTTGATGCAATCTTTTGAACAACATTGACAAAGGTCATTTATTTTCAAATTTCATGTATTCATTTATTTTCAAATACAAACCAAGGCTTGCACAATATTGGTTCTTTATACTTGTAAACTCCTATGATGTGCACCCTTGGGGTGACTATTACCCCCCTGGAATAAAATCAGTTTGCATATTTTAAATTAAATATTTTCTCTTTTCATTCACAGGAAATCGTAGCTAGACTTAGTTTGAAACCAGGACAAAAAGTGCTTGACGTGGGTTGTGGAATCGGAGGATCTGGATTTTACATGGTGAAGGTACAGACACCAGTGCTTAATTTGATTAAGAATCAAGAGTGCAGCTTTACAAAGCTATGTCACAATATTTTAAGTAATATTTGTGAAGTGCAAAATCACCTTCAAATTGAAGAAAGCCTCAAAATAATAGTTTGCTAAAGTAGAAAAAACACTAAAGAGGTAATAATAAACCAAACAGGAACAAGGATGGTTGAGGATGGAGAAGATTAAGACAGATTGCGAATGGCAAACTTGAAAAAAATGGCCAACTTTTTCAAGATGCGCCATCCGTGACGCAGCGTAGGGATGAATATTGTTTTGCAGGAGTTATGGAACTCTTATGATATTTTGTGTTCTTTTATATTTACTCAGAATTTCAAAGTGGAAGTATTAGGCGTTGACTTGTCAAAGAACATGATTGACATTGGAATACAAAGAGCAAAGGAGTTCAAAGATGACAAGGTAATGTACGTCTGTAAACATTTGATTTTAGCATCCGCGTGCTAAGGAGAGTGCATATCAGAGATACATGGGTGCTAATAGAGGACAGGGTGCTTATTTATTTTACCTTATTATCATCCCAGAAATATACAAACTTTAAAAGTTTACCCAACTTACATTAAATTTTGTAAAATAATAATACATTGTATTTAAAATGCATTGCAAACAATATTATTTTGGAACATTGCACATAGCTTTGAAAAAATCTGGAGAAAGCTCAGATTTTTCGGGACGACCATCATCACTACATGGTACTGGTGAAACAGCATTTATTGCAATGTACCATTGTCATCCCCCTTCCAGATATACTTACACACAAAAGTGTGACTGATATTACAGCTTCCTAAATCCTAGAATACACCATGTTTGTTTCGAGAAGTAAACACGTCTGATGTTGCAGTTTTTCATGTACATGTAGTTTTTGGCGAGAGAAATTCCTCCAAAGAGTGCAAATTACTTTACGGCTTTCTCCAAGTTTTTTTCTAGCCAGCTGTACAACTCATCATGTAGACAATGATATAATAATTTTTTTTATAGTTTACACACTATTAATTTCTTCTTTCTATTCAGGTCGAGTTCGTCGTTGCTGACATAACAACTGCAGACTACAAACCAGAATCTTTTGACGTCATTTATAGCAGAGACACAATTCTTCACATCGAGGACAAAGAAACCCTCTTCAAAAACTTCTTTGTAAGTTGTATAGAGGGTTAATTTTCCGACATATTTGACTGAGGATGTTACAGACAAACTGCATTCATACTTAATCAATCAAATTTGATCAGTAAAATCTTTTCCTGATACATGTATTTGAAGTTCCCAATTCATAAATTTTACTGAATTCAAATTTTACATTGTCATTTTTGCACCCACGCCAATATGGCAGAAATAAACTTCAAAGGGTCTAAATTACTTGTCCATGTACATGAACTTGTGATAAATTATCTGAGATGAGTTGAGGTCAAGCTAGGCTTGGCTGATTTCAGTTCGAGCTTGAGCCCTGATACAGTGTAGTCTGAAGTGTCAGCCGTCTCCTAGCCCCAACCCCCCCCCCGGGGTCAGACTCTTACTTTGACCTTAAGATCATCAATACATGTATGTTGACTTTGCAAGGAGAAATTACAGCATATGTAGTTGACACTATTTTGTTTGATTTTTTTTATAGAAATGGTTAAAGCCAGGAGGGGAACTTCTCATATCCGACTACTGCCGTGGCTCCAAAGAACTGACCGACACAATGAAGGCATATGTTGCTAAGCGACACTACCATCTCCTGACGCCGGCTGACTATGGCAAGGTATGGACTGCCCATCTGTTTGGGTCTACCTGTAATTTTGCCGATTGTAAATTGCACTTTACACATGGATGCTGTATTGTAAATGGCCCACCCGCCAAACTATAGCAACTCAGCAATCTGGACATTTAGAGATAATTATGTGGATTATATGACCTCTGCCATGAAATCTATTGACTTGCATGAATTCCGCAAACGTCTAAATTTCATTGCGTGTTTTCTGTTCAATTCACTTTTTAAATATACTTCTTGAATGCTATCAGTCGACGACAAAAGTGTCAAGACATTTTTCTTTTAATGGGTATTTTTACATTATTTACAGTATTAAATTTTAATAAGAATTTAAATTAATTTTGCCCCTTTCCCTGAAAAAAAAATTGTTCCAATGGATGCCCTCAGACTGCCACAATTTAGGTGCAACATTACAAAGGGGTGGGGTGGGGTGGGTGCTTTGAAAGCATGTCTACACACAACATTTTAAATGATAGATGTACAATGTACGGAATACATGTCTAATCACGCTCATCACTGAACTTAAAACTGTCTCTACTACTTTTGTTGCCGACTGATGATTCACTACTTGGAAATGGTTGGCTTTTGGTTACATTTTATCATAAGCTGACTTTGTACAGATGTGTACCATAATAATTATATTTTTCTTTCTGTACATAAAGCTTCTAGAGAAAGCTGGCTTTGTTGATGTTAAAGCGATAGACAATACCAAGAGATTCATTGAAGTTCTTACCTCGGAAAGAGCAAGATTTGAAACAGACAAGAGCCGTTTCATGAAGGTAAGATTAACACCATAAAATCTCCATGTGAGCTGAATGGGTTAATGATTAGTGCATTTGATGCTGAATCAAGCATTCAAGATTCATGCCTTGTATCCTGGTCAGGCAGAGCTTCCCTTCTCTATCTGTGAGCGACGAGAGGGTAGAGTTCTTGTGTTGTATTCTTGGGCAAGGCTCTTTCAATTTTGGTCCTTCCATCCAGAGCCCGGTTGTTTGAAAACTGATTACTGCTAATCCTAATCCAAGGATTAAAAGGTTTTTATTTTTGTCATTTCAAAGTGTTTTTCACTAAGTATAATTTTTCGTCACAATTTGAAAAAAAGTATGAAAATAATGTGAGAAATGATCATTGTTACTTATTATTGGCACTAATCTTGGATTAATTCGCTCAAGTACATACACATTAATCCTACTTTGAACAACTGGGCCTATGGATATAAATAAATTAGTTCCAACTTATTGTTAGACATCCTGGCAACTTGCTTGGGTTGGGTGAAGGGGGACAGGGGATGGAGAGGGGTTAATAAGCTGTGGGTTCATCTTGTGGATCTATTGAAACTCTGGGTGAAAGAACTTGTTTTTTACACTGTCATTGTTTTTGTTTATGACGATAAAATATTATTTTGAATGGGATCATTCTGCTTGAGGTGTCCTACTGAAACTTGACTTAAATTTACCGACAGCCCACATGTCAGAGGGTAACTAAATATAGGATTCACTGGGGTACATATGTACCTGGTTAATATTTTTAGCGGCTACATTTAGCGCCTTTTCTTTCCCAAGATTTACACACACTCGCTCATCCTCATTGTGTCAATGGCACATAAGGCCTCCTTTTGACATTAGTTTGTCTTTTCTTTTGTAACAGGATTTTAGCAAGGAGGATTTTGAATATCTTGTTGAGGACTGGGAAACAAAAATAGCACGCTGTGGCCGTGAAGACCAGAAGTGGGGTCTCTTTCATGCCAAGAAATCTTCATAAAAAAACACTAATTAATTTAATAAGCACTCCCGATCTGTTGAAGATCAAGAAACAGATCTTATATGTTATGCAGTATTTATACTGTTTTGCTAAATGAAAAACTATCAAATCATTTGTTTGCTAGATATTTATTTATTAGACAAAGGACATACATGCTAGCTATATGTACACCAATAAATAATTCAAATAAAGTGATCTATTTTCAAACTGTAGTGATGTTCTCTGCAAATCCAGTATAAAATGGGCCTGGCCTGCCCTGGCCATTCTCACACCAGTTGTCAATCAACCATCAAAGCATAAACAGCTGACAAACAACCTGCGCTTTTTCTGCGGCCGTAACTAATAAAATATGCTGTAAGAATGTTCTATTAAAACATTAGCGAGCTATATATTTTTTTATAAAATAAACAAGATACTACGCGCACTCTGATTGGCTCAAAACTATTTACCATAAAGTTCTATGGAAACACAGAAAATTGCTTCGTGCTTTTATTTCATAAAAACACTCGTGAAAGTTTGGGAGAAACTCGAAATTGCTGTGGAAACACTCGCCTACAACTCGTGTTTTCACAGCATTTCTCGTTCTCCCAAACTCTCGTGTTACCATAACTCTATGGAAACACGGAAAACGTTTTCTATTTGTTAATCATGTATTTTGGTTTCATAAGATTTTGAAGCGTGTTAACACAATGTTTATAACATGGCGCTTGACTCGCACAACGTGCCACGAATGCAAGACTACACATTTGCACCCGAAAGGTGTAAATGTGGGAGGTGCCATCCCTTCTATAGCGGAACTTTTTTTTATTTATTGGTGATCGTAAAGAAATCCAAGTACAACGAACTTTTAAAATTTGTTTAAAAAAAAAATGATTATTTTTGGAAAGCTACAATTTTGTAGCTGAGATCCAAGCTCTCACTTGTGCCACTTGGCATTTGATTAACATCGGGAATTTGAAGCCCTTCTTAAATGTTTATTTGTAATTTTTGGGGAGTTCCCCCGGGGTCTTTTCACAGCTAACTATGAGCGACACCATTGATACTGTGGACCCCAACTCCCACGCTGATTTCAAAGTTATGGAGCATTCGAGCAATAATAACCAAACTTCGTTACTTTTTCTAAAATTATCAGCGGTAATTTTTTAGCTCGTCAATGTTTGGTTCACGTTCCACAGCGGTCAAACGCACTGCGCGCGCGCAGTTCCCACCAAAATCTCGCTGCCAAATGTCTTAAATTTGCGAAGTCCTCCACTTCAAAGCCAAAAAATAAGAAATTTACTGAAAAGTTAAGTTTTGTACGACGAGTATGCATAGATAATGTAATAATTGTTGTCCATCTACTTTATCGACTCGTATTTCTTGCTAAAAGGCTGAAAGAAGGCCACTAGTTTATCAGTGTTTAACTGTTATGTGTTTACCCTCGTAAAATAAAGTTGCTTACTTACTTACTTAGAAAGAAAATTTATTATTTGAGCAAAAACTTTCCGCATATGTGGCCAAGCAGTCGATCCTTGAACTTTAATTCAGCGGAAATCCTTAAAACTCGCACTAAAAGTGGCCTGCGTAGTCCCAGAGCGCGGGAGGTGCGTGCTCTCCTCTAAATCACAGTTTGACAAGACAAGCGTTCGCTTATTGCACTGTGATAGGTACAACACTACTGGCAGCATATAGACAATATCCACGGATGCGAAAAAAAAACTAACTGAATACACGTCAAAACTAGCAAAAGCTAACTGAAATGGGGTTGTTTGTGTCGTATTTACAATTACATACTTTCCAGAGAGATTTATGTGCAGATACTATTCCACAGTATTCTAAAGGACGAAGTTTAAGGTTGTATTTATTCTGAAGTACACGGGCCAAGCGAGGAAATTGTTATCGTCAACTTTTAAGTCCTTTACCTTTGTGATACCTTTCTTATACCATTTGTAGAAGATCGGGCGGTCATTAATTCTGATAAGTGAGTTGTGTCATAAACTTAGCTCTAGAAACTGATTCTCGGAGGTTATGCATTCTTCAAAATTAATTAACTTCTGACCAGTCTGAGAGAATTTCCTTTATACAACTGTCCGACACCTTGATCATTTTCGCTGTCTTTCTTACTAAGATTACTCGTGAAGGCCAATTTGCCGCCAAAAGTATCTACTTTTAGATCAAAAAAAGTTTCCATTTTCCATTTTTTCCATTTTCCTTGTCCAAATATTTTTTAATCCATGTCATCTTTAACGATTTAGTAAATGACTGAATGTCGATCATTTTCAGCCCCCATCCGAGAGGTCGTTTATCATTATATCTCGCTTGATCTTATCTCCCTTTCCGCTCTATACTGTAACAGGGTCTTTTGGCGAATTTAACTCCATGGTTGAGCGGGAGGTGCCCTGCTACTCTCCGGGATCTTTTATATCAAGTGGACCAAAACATCATCAAGGAACATGGTGTTTAATGGTGATCTTGACTCACTCAAGTACTGGCAGAACTCAAAACTGTCACTAAAAGTAAAATTGTCATAAACATTTTAATTTGTAGCCAATAGTATTTCGACAACTCAGTTTGACTTGCGCAAGCTAAGCAAATAGAGGACATTCTAAGGATATTAGTTTTCACGCTCTTAGAACCAACAGCTCATTTCTTATTCAAAGGCTTTGTTCTAGCTAGAACAGGTGCAGAACACCTTACAACTTTTAGATTGCGCTGTTTCAGTGAAATGAACTGAAATCTACTTTTTGCCGAAAAGTGTTCCGTAACATTTCTCCCTTCTTAGTTTCAGTTGTCCTCAGCTGCATCAGTATAAAAAAGTAAAGATTGGAAAACCACGAATTAAATATGTTAGTGATGAAGAGTTATCAATCTTGACAAGACCGCGAGATAAAACTATTATGAACAAAAGCTATCTGAACATACTGTAATCCGAAATCAAACATTAAAATGTTAAGATAAACATTGTACTTTTGAAACTTACATGTGGCGACTGAATTTTTCATTCAAGCTTAAAGGTACACTGTTCTCATTTTAGCATGATTTTGGGAAGCTCAGAAACATATCTAGATCATTGGAAGTTGAACAATAATGATTTGATTCTGTAGAATAGAATAGTACTCGACAAATGACAGGAATCAATTAGGAAGTGAGGATGACAAACGACAGCGAGGATGGAAATGGATTGCAATATGGATTTTTGAAAAAACGTCAGGATGTCAGTTTTTCAAAGTTTCAAGTTTGGCTCGGAAATCTTTGAAATTTTGCAGTGTTGCAGTATGGAATTTCTTGAAGAAATTGCTTTTTATCATTTAGTTATAGTTTATTAAGTCCTGTGCTATAATTCCTTTTTTTATATACAAAATAATTCTAGAACACCAAGAGAAATACATCAACCGAATTCTTGAAAGAGAAACAAATTATGATCTGTTGTAGTGCATTTTGGAAACGAAAATGCGAGAACCTGAAAAAAGTTAGCCTAACATTTTTCAAGTTGCAATCCATTCCGACCCAGTCCAATATGGCCAGAGACACTTATTGACAGTTTAGTACAGAGGCAAGAGGTATTGAGTTCGGGATTACCTACAGCAATTCTGAACGAAGAAAGAGCGGAGGAATCTCTGAATAATCTATACAAGCTGTAGATTTGAAAATAAATGCGGGCCCGCCGAGAAAGAAACGTTGTTAGTTCAAAACTTCAAATTGTGACCTCTCTAATGGGCTAAAAACGGTCTTGCAGCCACTTCCCGCCATTTGGTGACTATTTTGGGAGAATTCACCTTTTCGACATAAAAAAGCAGCCATTGATCGTATATTCTCACTACTAGCTTAGTTGTTAAACGTAACCAACCAGAAACAACGAAAACATATTTAGCAGATGTTGCTGATAACATCACAGATAAACACTGACTTCTCTAATGGGCTAAAAACGGGTTGTCTAATAACTACGTTTTTAGAGATTGAGATTCAGATTCAGAGATTCTTCACTCGTTCAGATCACCATGGAAATTTAAACGAAAATTGCAATCTGATCTAGTGACGTGCACAAAATTGATTTTCACACCAATGGACATCTCCCAGACAGACGTCTGTTTACCTCTGTGCAGAATGTGTGCCAGATAAAATAAAGAGACGTCTACACGCAGGGTAATTATAAAACCACCAATCATAGGTTTCCCAGCAGCTGTGTGTGTTGGAGATAGTTCTGGTAGATACGACTAATGATTATCATGCAGACGAGTTTTGGATCAGAGGTACTGAATATTTTTCAGGTAATGTAAGTATATTTTTTTTCCACCTTGATATTAGCCGGGAACTAAAAAGCGGGCAAACTTTACCTAAATATGGAAACTTTGACTCTTCTAACACACATTCACATAAATGGAGAGGGGAGTGTTTAGGGCGATTTCGTTTTTACTGTTATTCACTGAAAGGAAGCGAAGCTTGCAATACGTGATCATGTTCTATTCCTTGATGCCAGGAAAGGTTAACACGAAACGTTCGATGCTCGTAAAAGAAAGTTATCGAGACTCCCGCGAACGACAAATTATTAATACAACTCAATATATAAATTGTGTGCTTGTAAAGTAAAAGCTCCACTGAAATGGCAACTGTATAGTAACATAAGGCTACTGGGCCTTAATTAGTTATTGTTTTAAAGGGACACCGTCCTGATTTTAGCATGATTTGGGGACGGCTCAGAAACATATCTAGATCATAGGAAGTTGAACAATAATGGTTTGATTCTGTAGAATAGCACTCGACAAATGACAGGAACCCATTAGGAAGTGAGGATGACAAACGACAGTAAGGATGGAAATGGATTGCAATATGGATTTTTAGATAGATAGATAGATAGATAGATAGATAGATAGATAGATAGATAGATAGATAGAAGATAGAAAACTTTATTTACGTGTCAAGCCTTCTAGCCTTCTTCAGGATGTCAGTTTTTCAAAGTTTCAAATTTGGCTCGGAAATCTTTGAAATTTTGCAAACATTTTGTTGCAGTATGGAATTTCTTGAAGAAATTGCTTTTTATCATTTAGTTAGAGTTTATTAAGTTGTTATTTCATAGATTTAGGGACCATTTCATGCATTTATAACAGTTTTGAGCAAATATGCCGGGACAGTATCCCTTTAAGCCTTCTCCGAATTTAACAGTGTCTTTTTAGTATATTTTGTATGTAATTAGCGCCTTCGAATCGCTGAGAAAATGCGCTATAGAAATCTATTACTATTATTATTATTATAAAACGCAAAGGCAGGCAAAGCGACTTGGACCAGGATTCGCGTTGTCTGATAATATATTTCAGCCAAATCGGGCGAGCAGTATCCGCGATCACAAAAGGTGCCACCCTTGTCAGTACGGAAATTTTTTTTTTAATGTTGACACGGTACGTTTTCGACGGCCAGGGCTGTTTGGTGAAAAGCATGACTTGAAAGATGGTGTCTATTACAGAATTACAGAACAGCAATATCGCAATTCACTAAAGAACCGTTCATGTAAGTTTATTTTTTTACGACATTTAAGTTTTCTTGCCAGCTTGATTATCGCAACGTTGTCCCTGGTTTACAAATCCACCTTTTGCGCGAAGATGACAGGACTGAATAACGTCTGCGCATGCCCCAAGCTCTTGCCAGGAAACCATAGCAACAACATAGGTAAAATGGTGGGAAAAATACGAAACACTGGAAAGGTTTTCGCCTAGAACACTGAAGAGTTTGCCTGTAAACTTAAGCTTTAAAATCTTGCAGTGGATCCGCCTGTTACTGAGTGAAAACATATCTTTTGAACACCAGGGTTTCTTTTCTGAACACCCGCTGAAAAATAGCCACGAAGCGCCCCACGAAGCCAGAGTCCGCGAAAATGCAGAAACGAAGCAGTAATGTTATACTCAAGGAGTTTCTCGTATTCCACGGCATTTCATGGCGAAAAATCTTCGATGTAAACTTTGAAGTGTTCAAATTATTATTTGCGTAAGTAGGAAAAGGAAATATTCCCGTTTTGGAGTGGAAATAAAAGACATTTATCTCTCCTTGCTATTGCTGTCATGACATCCCGCACATGTGCAGACGTTATTCAGCCCTGTCCGTGAAGATCACAATCGTCCCGCTTGAGCGCGGTTAGCACTTGACACCAGTCAAACCCCAATGGGGAGGGTCGCGCTACTTTTGATCGTGCGACAATTTGTTCAATCAATCAAAAGTAGCGTGACCCTCCCCATTGGGGCTTAATTTGACTGGTGCTATAAACCGCGCTCAAGCGGGACGATTCGCATTGTATGGCGGCTATTTTGAAACGCTTTATGATTCTGTCGAGCGGCTAATTCCTTTGGATGACGAGGTATGTCCAATTGGTTTTCCCAAAAACATTTGTGTGTCATGCTATTATCGAGGCGTTAAGTCAAAATGGGAGCCTAACCTATTTTGGTGCGGAAATTCGAGCGAATCTCGAAACGAGTCGAGCGGTGAAAGTAGATTATTTCGATTCTTCAGGTAGAAGACTCCTTCCTTGTCAATAAATTATACATGGTAAGGTAACTAGAACTAAAATCGCTCAAAATTGCGTTTAAACACATTGTTAGGATAGCAAACAACACCATGTAATGTTTCCTGAACTTTATTCAGCAATTTCAATTTTATTTATTGCTCAAAATGTTCCGTTTGAAATCGCATACAAACTCTTATATTTGTAAAAACATTGATATACAAATATTATGCTTGGGTTTCCTACGTCCAAAGAGACCTCTCTCGAGTCAAACGGTACGGTAGTTCCGGAGAAACAGCTTTTTTCGCCGCAGGCATGCCAGCTCTGGGAAATATTTACACACTGGCTTTCGTAATTAAATATGCAAAATTTCCCAACAAACGGGGAACAAATATTCTAGCTGTCCAGCGCTTTGAAACCTCTTTCGATAGAGATGTTTTTAAAATTCGATTCGATCCATTTAGTACTTTTCGAGTAACGACTTTCGAGCGTGTGAGATCGTTTCAATTGACCAAATTTTGCCACCTCAAACAGCCGGAAACGGCGGGGGGTTTTGAGGGGTGGCATTCAAAATCTGATTCTGAGACATCAGTGCAAGCTCTCTTTCCCCTTCTCTTTCTCCTACTCTCCCAAAACCCCAAGAGAGCTTGTTCGCAGGCTAATCAACGCTATTATCATAGCTCTGTTGCAAGCTGTTTAACGTTGTCAGATTCATTAGAATTTGCATATCGGTGGAAAAAGAAGTTTTTTATTTCGCACGTGATGTATTTGGTTTGCCCCAAATTAGATAATTTGTTTTTCCATGTTTTCACAGCTGATTCTGCTAAAATTTAGTTTGGCTAAAAGTAGCTTACTTCTACAGGTTTAAAACAAAAAGGAAATTTTAGAAATAATATTTTTCATGTTACTTCTCATTAGTTTGAGAAGATTGATTGATTGCTACTTTAACCCATGCTACCTGTCGGTCTTGTCTTGTGGGTTTAAAAACATTTCTATCCGACAACGTTAATTGAAATAGGTGTAACACACTGAGCGACTGCACACTACTCAATACCGACAAGACCAGCATAGGATGTGAGACAACCGCTACCATTCAGGTACATTGAATGTAGGGTTTCTAAAAATAAGACTTTCTGATAGCGAGTCATTCGGTCATTAAACAAACTAGAAAGCGGAAGTTGTCAAACAATTGGTTAATTATCTGTTTTTATTTATATATATATAGTCCGGCATGCAGATTATTTTTTATACGTTACTTTAATATTTTTTTATACGTTAGTCCACAGGCGTCTACAATTTCCTTTTCACGGTGATTTATTGATTATACTGAAAGGAGAAAAAGGAAAGTAAGACCACAACAGAAAGGTGAGTGCATTTATATGAGGATAAAAAAATATCGCAAAAAGTACTTTCAAGTAATGCAAACAAATGCTCGGAGGGAAATTTTAACGGTTTTAAAAAGGTTGATATGAGCGGGAACCGAACAAAGTTCAATTATTCAACCATTTCATAAAGCGACGAGTGGTTCGACAATTTTTCTAATCCGACGATAAACTCAGTAGCCAATCTGTATGAGAACCGAGGTATTGTCAGGGAAAAATAATTCTTAAAATTCACGTAGACTACAAAAATATAAAATTTGACTTTTCAAGTTATCTTTTGCCGCGAAACCTGTATAAATAATATTTCTTATTATGTACTTTTGAGCAAACTTTAGCTGACGCCTGAATCTGAATAATATTTGTATCGTAGAATTTGTGTTCAAACGAATTAAACGTCAAGCATCGTAATTTTGTTGTAAGTTAAATTATGTTTTTTCATCTGCTTTGAAGTAAGCTGCCTTTACACAGCTTTCTAGGCTGAGCTTATATACAGTTTTACTTTCGTTTATTAAGTCTTCAGTAATCGTCAGCTGAATGTGATCAGGTTACTTCAGGTTTCGAGTTGACTTTATTCAGCCTTCTTTCAATTGTATTTGTGAGATGATGCAATCGAGTTTAGCGTAGTATATTAAATAGAGAGACCATTATTCTTGTAAGTTGATTTGTATCGAAGATTTATATATGTTTTTCTTTTACAGCGCTCGGTGCGGCAAAACCTATCGCCACAGTATAATTGACAGTTATTCTTCGAGTATGAGCTGATATAATTATATAACATTAACCAAAACGAGGCGCTTCGCCGAGTTGGTTATAATCAGCTCATATCTGGTCCAAGAAGAATAACTGTTTTAGTAAATTTTCAAACACTCAAATAACCGGAAACTGATGCAAAAAAAAAATTATTTCCGCTCCAGGAAAAATACATGCCTACAAATGTACAACAAATGCAACTGAACGAGCACTGAAGGAAGCCTGAAACAAACTTTGTTTACTAGAAGTCCCGAACTGAAACCAATACAAATCTGCACAAATTTAAACTGCATGAATGAAAACCTGTTTACACTACAATTTTAAGCTTAATCTATTCAGTATTGTTACTTTGTATTTTGAAGAGGCTTGTCAATTCCAGCTGGAGTAAGCTTTCAAAATCAGTACAATAAATATAAGCTTATCGGGAACAAGAAAGCATAAATATCGCATCGATCGTCACGCGTTGGTGATGGTACAATCGAGGACCACCTCACAGTGGAATTATCTTCGAAGATCACTCTTTTTCTCTCCATCCATGTAGATATTGACGCTTTCCTTTGCTTTTTACTTCAGTGAACGTGATTTTAACACACGATTTGCTCGCCGTAAACAACCCGTTCAGCTGTTCATTCAACTTGTTAAATGAATATAATGTTCAGCTCCACAATTATTTCTGATATTCCCATTTTAAGCTAAACCATTTGCACAATTTTCCAGAATATACGAAACTTTAGAAGACACAGAGCGAAGATTAAAATTTTGTTTTGCTCTCCGTTTCCGGAACACCGCGCCAGCAGTTTTTCCCGCCGTTTTCATACAAATCATGCTTCATTTAGATTGAACTGAAAATCACTTAGTCGATTTATAAATTTTTAGAAAGTAATACCGAAGCTAGTGACGTTTTTAATCAAACAATTATTCCATTCGCCCTTGTTGGATACATGTATACAAGTACAAGAAATTCATCATTTTTCCATATTTGGTCAACTTAAGGGAACCAATCAGAAAGCTAGAAAATCATTATCCAGAGGTACAAATTTACTAACACCGGATATTCCCCAGTTTTGGCTGCGTCACGTGACGTGTTTAGACCAATCGCGTTGTTTGTAGGCAACACAGAAAAGGCAACACAGAAAAGGTGTCTCGTACCATTCCTCTGCTTTAGATCTACTGTCGATCTTTTTGACGATGAAGCCGAAGAACAAGAAGCTAGTCTCAACAGTTTGCAGTAAGCAAAAAATACGACATGAAAGGCGTGACATCATGTGTTTAAGATAGATCAGTCCCAAAATCAGTCTCTAGTCCTTATTAATTATGTGATTTTTTGCACTCAAATCAGTTGTGTACTTTTTATCATCAGGAAAGATATCTGACCAGTGATACGATCCACTAACTGGCCCTCCTGTACTGGACAATTAAGAAAATGGCGAACATAACTGACGATGGAACAAACCACACGACAATTCGGTTATATTGCACGACGGATCTTTATGGAATACATCAGAAGATATTTCTTTCAACATTAAATATCCCTCTATCCATCACTGCATTTCTTGGGAATGTTCTGATCATTGTTGCTCTTCAAAATGTGTCGTCCGTTCGTCCACCATCGAAACTTCTGTTTCGCTGCCTTGCGATCACCGATCTCTGTGTGGGCCTCATTATACAGCCTCTCTTTGTTAGCTATGCATTGTCTCCAGAACATTCCAAAAGTTGTTACTATCTTAAAATCCTCGTATATATAACGGGTACAATTTTTGGGTTGATATCTATTTTAACAATGACTGCAATAAGTGTGGACAGACTTCTCGCCCTGTTGTTGAGGCTAAGATACAGACAGGTGGTAACGTTGAGGCGTGTAAGGATCGTTGTTTTTGTGTTTTGGCTTTTCAGCGTGGTGAAATCAACGATTTCCTTTTACAATTTACGTTTATGGACAATCATCGCCTCAATAACAATGTTATTGTGTTTAATAACTTCGTCCTTATGCTACACAAAAATCTATTACACACTTCGATATCACCAAACTCAAGTACAAGACGATGCTCACCAAGGACAACCGAACGGGGGAGAGATTCCACTGAACATTGTACGATACAGAAAGACAGTGTCCAGTGCACTATGGGTACAGATGACATTACTGGCTTGTTATCTCCCATTTAGTATAGTCACAGCTAGAATTGTTATGACTGACTTAATTACACCATATCTTGACTTCGCTTGGGATTTAACAGTATCTCTCGTTTTCTTAAACTCGTCTCTAAACCCGATTCTTTATTGCTGGAAGATCAGAGAAGTGAGACAAGCAGTGAAGGACACAATCAGACAGTTTTGTTGCTTCACATATTAACTCTATTTAAACTGGGCAGAAACTTTAAATTGTTCAAGCAATTATCACAAAACTTTTGATTTTTTAACATGAAGTGAACGTGAAGTTAATGTTCACGACTTGACTTTTCCATGGCAACAATATTGATTTTATTGCTGGAAAAATCGCTACATCTGTATATCTATCTGTCTGATCAGTTAGGAGAATAAATATTTTGAGCTTAGAACTGAAAGAGTTAATTAAGAAGCTTTTTAATGTCAATTTATTAAGTATGTTCTTAAGGTACACATGTAGAGTGTAACAATTGCATTCGAGCATGAGCTTTCGGGAGGTGTGGGAGGGAACCAAAATTATTGCGAAGAATCAATTGTATTTGTCGCGTTTCTTGTGTAGAAATGAAAGACAGCAATCACGTGGAACACACGCTTATCAAGGAGGCGAGTTGTAATCTGATTGGCTAATCAAAGGATAGAGGTTTCTAGGGTTATCATTTTGAGGACAAAGCTCATGGCTCGAAACAAGAGTTGTTGATTAACTATAATTTATTTTCAATAAAGTGGGATCCCAATCTTCGTTGCCACAATAGCCACTAATTTCACGGCATGGGTAAGTTAAGGGAGAAAGATTTTTTCCCCTTGGTAATGGGGTGTACATTCTACCAACAAAGAAAGGTGAAAACCGCTGAAGGGGAAGCTGAATCAAAAATTAAAACATCAGTCCCAAAAATCCTAACTTCGCATTGGGACGGCTTTTACAGCATGGCGCGAAACTATTAATGTATTTCACAAAATTATCATGAGACACGGGGAATCCTTCTCTTAGATCATCTTTTTTGGCTCTACTGACCTGCATAATTTTCCTCTCGTGAGTGTATTTCGGGGAATTATAAGAAAAATAAAAGATGGATTTCTGCTGAACTTAATAACGCATAAAGCTATTTAAATTAGCTAGCTATTTAAAGACGAGAATCAGTTACATAACGTCTGGATCAAATACCATGGACCCGATTATTTGAAACCTGATTAATACTAATCCAGGATTTAAAAGTTGATCAAGTTTTAAATTTTTCTTGTAATTAATGAACTAGAAATACAAAGCAACGCTCTTGGATTAATGTTATCGATACGCCTTAGCTTTGCTTGAAATCAGTTTTATCTCAACAGTTTTGTTTTATTTAACAAAACCTTCGATGAGTTCGATGAAACAAGACACAAGATAATTCAGCAATGGCTTATCATGAATTCATTATTGTCAGATCTCCAGGAACAGATGTTACGGAAGTTAAATGAACTGAAGATGTTAAGTTTTTGATTCATCGGTGAGAGAAATAATAGCAGCCAATTTCATTTTTAATACTTTATTACTTCAGAAATTCTGACATTGTCTCCTGTTTTCTAACTTAGAAGCAAACCATTTTATTAAACACGCTCAATAATAAATTAGTGCAATATAGGCTTTTTCTTTTCAATCCTTTTGAATGGTTTCACCTTAAAATTAAAATTTAAAGAAAATATGGTAAATTTGAATAATTTTCTTCATATTGTATTATCTTGTCATTAAAATGTCACATATTTACTGAAATGATCAATGGACACCTGTGTCGGATCTGTACGTAACAAGTAAAAACTTCAATATTGAAATTTAGGACCAGATCACAAAACCGTTTACGGGGCTCTATTATTATAATAATTATACTCGGAAAATGTTTTATTTTAATTACGAAGACCGGTTTTTCTTGACCTGGCACTAGTTTGCTAACGCGAGTTTAGTAAAATGCTAACCTGGCTTTACACCAAGCTCTGAGTAAACAGACGTCGTTTCCGCTTCTCTTACAGGTTATATTATCCGGTCGTTTTCACGGCGACCGGCGAGGAGCACGAAACGACGTTTATTATGTGGCAGCTGCTGTAAGCTGTTTTTATTTTATATGCTCACAACATTGAGCGACTGCACATTCAGCACAAGACCAGGATCTGAGAAAACTGCTACCTTTCAGGTACTTTAAAATGTTAGAGAATTTATCAAAAATGGAAAATACGTAATGATGAAACACTGTTGGTTTATTAACTGTCTTTATTTTTATATATAAAATTAAGCTGAATATTTTTTATACGTTAAATATTTCAATCGATAGGCGTCTACAATTTCCTTTTCACGTCGATTTATTATTTATAAAAGAAGAAAAAGGAATTAAGGTCATAAGATGACTGCATTGAAGACACCTTTTCTGTGTTGACTACAAACAATTCATATCGCTCTTTCAGGCGTATTGTACCCACATAGTTCATCCTAGCGATTATGGAAAGACTTCCGGCAACCAGATTATCCGAGCATTTTGAGCATCGGCCTAACTTATGATATCTGTGCTGTTAAGACATGTTACACGCTGGAAGGGATAAGCGTGGCCAAAATTTAACATTTTACAAGGATCGATTGAAAACAATAACCAGTACTGGATATCTTTCATTAGTTTTTTTTTCATTCTAGTTCTTCATTTACAGTTTGGAGAGGTTATATTCTTTTGCCATACAGATTGGCTGCAGTTTTATCGCTTTAGCAAAATTGTCGAGCCAGTCCTCGCTTTGGCAATGGTTGAATAATTGATCCTTCTCCAGTTCGTTTTCATATACATGAATCTAGATTAGAGGAAAGGTATGAGATACCATCGATATATTTTGAAGATGAAAAACTTGTCCTAAGCCGAAGCACAAGTCTCGACAGTTTGCAGCCAGCAAAAAATGCGACATGTCATGAGTGATATCATGTGTTTAGTCCATTGCTAGATACCCGGAAAAGACTCAAAAAGACCTTCCTCATTATTAATTGCGATTTTCGCTCTCAAATTTGACACTTTTTATCACCAGGAAAGATTTCTGAACCCGAGTTACGACCCACTGACAGGTCCTGGATTGGACAATTATTATAAAAACGAATTACAAAAATGGCGAACAGAACTGAAGATGGAACAAACCAGGTGTTTATGGAATACATCAGAAGATATTTCTTTATGCATTAAATATTCCTCTATCCATCACTGCATTTCTGGGGAATGTTCTGATCATTGTTGCTCTTCAAAAGGTGTCGTCCCTTCATCCGCCATAGAAACGTCTGTATGGTTGCCTCGCGATCACCGATCTCTGTGTGGGCCTCATTACACAACCTCTCTTCGTTAGCTATTTCATGTTTCCAGAACACTCCAAAAGTTTATGTCACTATTCTACTGCCATAGGTGCAGTTTTTAGTGGTGTATCTTTCTTAACAATGACTGCTATAAGTGTAGACAGACTTCTTGCCCTGTTATTAGGACTACGATACAGGCAGGTGGTAACTTTGAGGCGAGTACGGATCTTTGTTATCATTTTTTGGATTGATAGCATTGCCATTGCAATGACATTTTTTTTTACAAACATTTTTTTGTTGGCACAATCTCAATTGTGCTGTTTTTGTGTTTGATAACTTCATCCTTCTGTTACACAAAAATCTATCTTAAACTTCGCCATCACCAAACTCAAGTACAAGACCATGTTCACCAAGGACAACCGAACGGAGGAGGAATTTCACTGAACATTGCACGATACCGAAAGACAGTGTCCAGTGCACTATGGGTACAGATGACATTACTGGCTTGTTATCTTCCCCTAGGAATGGTCGCAGCTATAATTGCTATCACTGGATTAGGCGGTACATCATCTCTTAACTTAGCTTTGCCTGTAACAATATCTCTCGTTTACTTAAACTCGTCTCTAAACCCGATTCTTTATTGCTGGAAGATCAGAGAAGTGAGACAAGCAGTGAAGGACACAATCAGACAGTTTGTATAGGTAATCACATGATTTCGAGTGTAATTTGGAATAAATGAGCACGAGTAAGTTTTTCAAAGACCAACTAAATTGGGGCGAGTGCAACTTGTGGTCTTTGAAAAATTTACGAGTGCTCATTTATTCCAAATTGCACGAGAAAAATCATGTGATTACTTGTTAATTGCGTTCGAGAAACGAGAATGCATCCTGATCTCATGTGTCGTCGACCTCTGTGTACATGTATACCCAGGACATTTTGAGATTTCGTGTGAAGATTGAAGATTGAAGTTCGCAAATTGTCTGCCCTTTTGGTTTTCAGGGGCAGATCTCGGCCGGAAACTGGTACGAGCTCCTGGCCTCGTTTTCGCGCTGTCTCGTTATCGTGTACGCTATAAGAATTGGGGACAAGAATGTGTGCTGTTGTTCGTATTCGACGGACTGTGCTAAACCACGAAACAGCGAAACGAAACACCGAAACAGCGAAACAGCTATTTTTTCCTTCTTTTTTTTTAACGAAACACCGAAACAGCTATTTTTTTGTAATGGTTATTTACTGAATAAAGGCTCAAGAGATGTAATGTATGTGCGATTGCGTGACCTTACATGCAGTACGCCATGTGCATGACCACTTATCGGCTTTAGATTTACTCAGTACTTTATACCTTCTTGGAGAACAGAGAATATCTCGCGTATTTCTTTACGTTTATATAATCGGAGAGCTAGCTAAATGGTTTTGTCAAATTTAATTGGAAAACAGTCCGGGCCGTTCTACTAGACTTTTTGTAAAGCTTGCATTTAACTTCAGTAACGTTCGATTAATTGTCGTCGTTTTGTTTTGGGCTCCTTGCATGTAAATTCGCGCTGGTAAATTTCACCGCTTCTTTTGTGGCTTATAAATATATCTGTAAAATCGTGATAAAAACGCGTTTTACTGTGGTGGGTGTATATAATTTTTGCTTCAGAAATCCGTAATATAATTTTTCAAAGCCGGTCGTTTTCTTAGAAAAGTCAACCGAAATTCCCGGAATATTCGCCGCGCACCAGACATCACAGCTTGCCCTATTCGTGCCCAAGTGGATCGTTCATTCGCTGCGAGGATCGTTATAATTTACTGACTGAGAAGCTTCGGAAAGCTTTAAACTGGGCGTCTACTGCGTCCGTATGCCGAATGCAAATTCTGCCGGGATTATTACCGGTAGAGTCAACAAATCCAACTTGAACTTGCGAGGAAGACATTCATTCTTCGCTCATCACTAGTATAAGGGGTGGATCTACAAGCGGCCTTAAAGTTTTTGGGGTAGTAGCCTTTATTTTATTTGGAGTACTTATCTAAGATCGCGAGCTCATGCTTATAGCCAATGCTTCACTATACTAGTCGCCGTGACATACAGTCGCCGTTTAATATTTGTGTCGTCGCGCAATGCTTCTCCCAAATATAAACTTGCTGGGGCTTAACTGTACCGGCATAGCTTTAGCTTTCCATCGGAAATTATATCAGCAAAATATAACCATTAAAAAAGAAATAGCTGTTTCGGTGTTTCGCTAAAAAAATAAATAAGAAAAAAATAGCTGTTTCGGTGTTTCGGTGTTTCGCTGTTTCGCTGTTTCGTGGTTTAGCACTGTCCGTATTCGACGTTTTGGGAGCTTGTTTTGTTGTGATACTCGTGTTTTTTTTTTTGCTCTGATCGGTAAGTTAGTACATTGAATATCCATTTCCAATAAGACGTAATGTTATTCAACAATTTATCGACGTCTGAGAGAAATGTGTACGACTCCTGTTGCCTGTATAGTTCTGCGGTTGTTGTCAAACCCGCTTGCCTTAGCTGAAGAATCGGCACGCTGTTGTGGTTAGTTGTCTACCGAAGCATAGAAAACAAAAACTGAGTTATTCATATTGTAGCTTATTATTGAGCCATGTGACCGTGATTCGTGTAGTTTTGCTCGGCCATGGCAAATTCAAATAAATGTAGCTCGTTTCAAAACAAACTTACCGAGTTGTGTACCGATCACGGCACTTATAAGCTTACGTTGGACGCAGTTCAGTGTATAATCAAGATTAAGACCGAATCAGACCAGTTCGATCGAACGAAATTAACGCAAGCAAAGGCTTATATATTAACTGGCAAATTCAATACTATGGGTGGTGCACACACTCCTGTTAAAGCTTTAAATGTAAATAAAATCCATAAGTACCCACTAATGAAAATCTTGGAAATGGAAAAAGTGGACAAATGTAATGTAAATTAGAAATATAATAAGTATAACAATTATAATAGACGTATACAGTAGAGTAAACTGCGAGCAGTCGGTCTTTTCTCCTCAGATCCTTGGCGCGAGCGGCAATGTAATAATTATATATGAAATATAATTATATATAAAAATATAATTAGGTGTAACAACGAGGAGAGTAGAGATATAATAATAGTATCATGACATCATGATTGTAACATACTGTGGTATAATAATTGTGTTATTGTAATGTATTGTAAGAAAAGTGTTGTAAGTATAACTACAATAAAAATAAAATAAAAAACAAACCTTTGTGACTGTTTAGCATTTATCAGGTAGATTTCGGTGTTTTGTTTACGTGACTTGACGTTTCCATGCCAACCATGTTAGAGAAAAATCGTGAATAAGCCCAATGAGCAACAAAAAAGGGTAGTCGCTGATAGTTTTTTTAGCTCTGATTTTGATGCTATTGAACTAGCGTGAGGTCCGTAATGGGAATTTTATGAACCGGGCCGAAACAAGCCAAAGTTAAGCATATTCTTGCATTTTCAGGCCACTTTTGTAAAAGTTTAACCAAAAATATCCACCAGACATGAAGTAATAATGTTTCTATTTATATAAAACAGTTTTATTCTATTCGATGTTTCATAAAAGGAATTAGGAGAAATTAATTCGTGAGCGGTCCATCTTAGCGGTCCGTATTGCAAAATTCGGACCGCTCAGGAAACCAATCAGAATGCTCCTCTTCATCATGGACCAGTTTGCCAGATAATAATTAGCAGTGTCGCATTTTTTTTTGTTTCAAGCAATTATTTGTATTTGTAACAAGTTTTGTAATTATTAATAATAATCAATAAAAACTGTTTAAAAAACAGAGAAAAGATTCTGAAAGGAAAGTTTCTCAAACTCATTAATAATTCATCAAGTTAAAACAACGGACAATCATAACCGTGTAGGAGGCTTAAATATGTGTTCTTAATTATCATATAATTTTTTTTTCTTCGTTTACTGCTTAGTTTCTGTTTCGAGTTTGAATTTCGTAAAAAATACTCCGCTACGCGTCGTATTTTCAACTCTCTTCTCGGTGTTTGGAAATCGGATGAAACTCTGTCTCGATTGTTTCTTAAAATTACTGGAAATGAGAATTCAGCATATTGACTCAGCAAGGTGATCGCTAGGCTACCTTTAATGACATTTTGTTCATGCATTATTTCACTCAGTGAGCCATTCGTGGAATCGGGACTAATTGACCATAACATGAATCGATTTGTAATCAGCTGGAATGTGATGGAAGTCCGTCTGAACAGTATGTACTGGGAAAGCTTACGTAACTTGAAGTCATCGCACATTTGTAAAGCCGCCACCGCCACTACCACTGCCACTACACCACCATCATTACGATGCATCATCACAACAAAAACCACACTACCACCACCACCACTACCACCACCATCACCACTACCACCACAACCACCACCACAACCACCACCACAACCACCACCACAACCACCACCAGCACCACCACCAACCAACACCACCACCACCATCACTACTACGACCACCACAAACACCACCACGACATACGTACAATACTTACCATAATAGTATCTCTCTCTCCCTTCTATCGGCGCATGCATATGTATAATCTACATTCACTGGCTTGCCTGTATGACATCACTGTCTTTCAGTGTAGTAAGGTATTTCGTCGTGGTCTCGCGTATCTGTCCGTCCGTCCGTGTATTCGTGCATCCTTACGTACGTGATCCTTGAGTCTGTCTTGTCGTTCAGATGCCATCAGAAACTATGTGCCTTTTTCTCAGCCCTTATTGATAATTTCCCAGATAAGCTTCTTTTCAATTCCACATGATCCTTTTACTCCCCAAAATTCGGAAATTTTGTGGTACGTTTTGGGTGATTTTATAGGGTTGTGAAGAGCTTTGCACAACTGGCATAACCAAAATTGGTACTTGACAACCTTGTACTTAGTTCTCCACTGAAAATATTGGTTATAGGCAGTGTCGTTCTTATCCAGATACTTCAGATAATCTGCAAGAGCTTTAACGGAATCAAAGTCGGCTACGTTGATAAAAGAACCAGGGATTGCTTGTTCGGGACTATAACGTGCGCCTCCAAGAACTATCGGTACCAATCCTCGCTCCAGTGAATTCCTCCAATACTTCTCTGTTATGTAGTCTATACACAAACTATTCTCAAATGCGAGATAGAACTTGTGGCGCTGAAATTCTTCAAGACAACCTTTTCCCATGTTGTGAGGGCAGTGCCAGGTGTTGTTCGTTTCACTGAGTTGATTTGCACATTTTCCAAAGACGCTTACTTCCACGTGCTTCATGAGTGCACGGACAAATGCAAATCTATGTCCACCACAATGTTGACTGGTACCGAAAGCGGCCATTTTATCTTTCCCTCTCGCGTAGTTTACGTTCTTGTCGTACAGTTCCTCAGAAACGTCATCAGGTTGCGTTCTCTGATTGGAAGAAACCTTGTCAACATGATCAATAGCATCTTCGCCAGCTGGTTTTGCTTGGAGTTCCAATGGGGCATAAGATCCATAAGGGACGAACAAGTCAGAATCTAGCCGATATGTTGCCGTCCAGTTATACATTCCGTCATATCTTGGTCCTATTGGCAGCACTCCAGGGCATTCCTTTGTGTAGAAGATCCATCTCTGTGGAGACAGCCTGTTTCTTGTTATCTCTTCAATATCGATTTTTTGAGACAAACCTCCGGCGTGAAAAAGTACCGCATTGCTAATGTTGAGTAAACCTTTGTCAAAAGTGATTTGGCATCTGGATTCTTCACAAGGCGTGCCGTCCCAATCGGCGAATTTATAACTTTTCGCTTCTTCAGGGTTTCGTGGACCCCAGGGCTCATAAGGAAATGGAGTGAACACCAAGATCAACTTTGTCTGGTGTAACTGTAACGATGGAGTGCTACCATCAAGCATGTCAAGGACTCGTATGCTTCGTATATATTGAAATATTAGAATAAATGCCAGAGTAACGAAGATTGTGTAAAAGGAAAATCGTATGTTTCTTTTCTGTCTTCTTGTCAGTTGGAAGAAGCAGCAAGAAATGGGCGTCACCTTCCTTTTCAATATGTGCATGCTTCAAGTTTCAGATTTGATGGAGCCCCGTTCCGTCACTAAAGAGAAAGCTTGTTAGCACACAACTGTCATCGCAGGATTGCTACTTTACAAAGACATAAGATTAGTGTGGAAAGAAATGATGGTGAATTATAAGCTTGGTAGAAATATGAGAAAGTTGTTAATCAGTTAGTGACACAAGCTACTTGGAAATTTTCTTTCTCCGAGATCTCCCAACCGGAGTGGAACCAATGACCTTCCGCACACCGGTCGAACGCTCTACCACATTTGATGTCTGATGTTTATATAATAAAACAAGAATTTTCGAAGAAAATATAACCGGGCTTTTTTTATCAAGCAAGCAAGCCGTTTTACCTGCTTTCTTGCTTGAAATCTATCAGATTAGTCACGGCAGTCACGCTGAAGTCTGATGTTTGCGTATAGTGCCTACTGTCAATTTTCTTGCCTCTGAGCAGTCTTTGAAGATCATTCCTCAATATAAAGCCAAAGTTGAATAAGAGGAAAAAACACGACAACATAGGTACGAATCGGTGTTGAACCATCAATCGCAGACGTTCCGCGTTGCACCATCATCATTCGCAGCTATTCTAGTCACAGTTCGACAAATTGCGTGAGTCAAAATGTGATATTGTAACGTAATGGTTGTTATTTATAAATCTTCTGCATACAAGGAAGTGAATTGCTGCACCAACACGAAAAAGTAATGTATTTCACACTAAATAAACAGCAGAGTATTCATGTTCAAATCAAAAGTAATAGCTTGATATGAAATTTGACCTAACGGCGACCCTGGTTTATCACAGACGTTGACTCATGTGACCCCATGACGTAATCGTCCTTATTTATAAATCTGCATTTCTCAGCAAGTTTCTGTTTTTGTCAGAAAATATACGGAAAAGATATGTATTTCACACAAAATGACAATTATTTAACAGGACAATATTCATAAAATATCATTTAGGCAAAGGATGACCCTGGCGAAATCTAACGTAGCCTTGATAAAAAAATTGATCTAATGGCGCTTCCAGTGTATGTGATGTACGTACGCACCTCACAGACAATCTCTTCAAGTCACGATTCGACGTGACCCTATGACGTAATCGTCCAAATATAAATCTGTACGTCTCAGCGAGTTTCTGTTTACATAAATCTGCGAGTCTGGGCAAGTTTCTGTTTTCCTTTTCGGAAAAGAAATGTATTTCACACAAAACAAACAGGACAATATTATGACCCTGGCGAAATGTAACGTAGCCTTGATAAAAAATTTGATCTAATGGCGCTTCTAGTGTATGTGATGTACCTACGCACCTCACAGACAATCTCTTCAAGTCACGATTCGACGTGACCCTATGACGTAATCGTCCAAATATAAATCTGCACGTCTCAGCAAGTTTCTGTTTACATAAATCTGCGAGTCTGGGCAAGTTTCTGTTTTCCTTTACGGAAAAGAAATGTATTTCACACAAAACAAACAGGACAATATTATGACCCTGGCGAAATGTAACGTAGCCTTGATAAAAAAAAATTGATCTAATGGCGCTCCTAGTGTGTCCACCTAGTAGTGAGTACAATGATTTAATATTTTGACGAGTCAAACTCACCGACGTTGCGAAATCTGTACGCCGCTCCGATGTGTTTACGCGGTCCTAAATTAATATCTATTTGGACCAGTCCAACTTTCACATAGGCTCGATTTCCGCCGCTCTCTCGAGTCCGGGCTACGTTCTTCCCCGAGAAAATCTTTCACAAGGCGAATACATTGAGGTTGATTCATACTCACCCCTAGCTCTCCTCCTAGCACTTTGGCGGAGTAGAGGTATAAGAGATCGACGACCAAAAAAAAAAAACAGAAGCTATTTTATTAACCGGGCTGGGCCCCAGGCCCACGCCCGGTTAATAATCTTGATGTTTATATAAGACTACATATACGGTTACACACATGGGAGAAAAGTAGTTTTATCGGGTCAGCCCCGAATCGTCTAGTTATCAACGCCCGATAGGACTCGGCCACTATGATATGCCCATGTTTTTACTCGATCCTGTTCAAGGCGAAATGTACAGTATTGGATCATATTGGCAAACTGGTCCACGATAAAGAGCACTGTGATTCGAATTTTGCAGTACGACCGCTCAGTGGAACGTTTAAAAATAAAATTGTTTGGCCTACAATCTTTGTTCATCTTCAATGAAGGTGGCTTAAGCTAATAAATTGTCGCCCGCGTTCGTCTCGGTTCATAAACTTGCAAAAAAATAAGGAGCTTTACCAATATTGCATAGATCGAACTGAACAAGCTAGTTCATTGAACAAAAAAAACGTAACCTGAAAGTGGAGTTCCCTTTTCTTGAGGGTTTAAAAAAACGCGACTAAGTTGAATCGAACGAAGTCGTCCTATATTTAGTTTTGTCACCCTGAAGAGGGCAGAAATGCCGAAACGTCGGTCGTCAATTATGACTTCAAATAGTGCCAAAAATCATTTTACTCAACATTTACGTCCTATATTTGAACCGATCCAAATAATAAAGCTCTTCGATTTTTTATTGGCTAGTAAAAAGTCACCTTTAATAGGCCATTTCCGAGTTGTCTTTTGCCTCTCTTTCGCTAAAACGGGTCTTCGTGCGAAACCATTCATATGAAAATGAGTTTTACTTGCATGTTCATTATTACCGTGATATGAAATTAGTCTATTTTGAGCTCTGTTTGTTTTTTATTTCATTTTCTTTTTTCAGGCTAAAAAAGCAATTGCTGAAAGTTGCTTACACACTGTGAGAATCATTTCATTCGTTTCAACAGTTTATTTTATTTCATAACGTAGCCTGCAGCATATTATCACATGCCTGTCACATTAGAACCTATAGTCATGGCCTACTGAAGTTCCTGTAGCTCAGTGGTAGAGCGTCCGACCTGTGTACCGAAGGTCCGTTTGTTGACTCCTGTTGGGGGAACTCGGAATTCTTTTTCCGCCTGAGTAGCCTTGTGTCACTGACAGAATAATATATTTCTCATTGTGTTTCTACCGAGCATAAAATATACCATCATTTCTTTCCATACATGACCCATACATATCACATATTGAAAAAGGCGATTCAACTAAATACTAATCGAATCTAACTGGAAGCAACAGCTATCTAATAATATACAATTGACTGTTAGCAATCAAACTTTAATAATATGACAAGTCGGATAGTGTACTAAACTTACCAAGGTAGACTGTTGATCTATAGCCGGGTGCAAAATTTCTTCAGGTGGAGAAATGCATATTCATACATACACACAGCAAGCATATTTCATGGCTTGACAACATGACTTTTGTTAACAAACAAAGCCGTTTTGAATACGCCACGTTCGTTGCATACTGACTTCCATGGAGGATTTCAGAATAAAATGCAATTTTGTTAAGTTTCCTTCGTGTTTCAATTCTAAAAAGAGACTTGGATACAAAACAAATCACACCAAATATAGAAGTCTATTCTGTTAGCCTGTTTTTAAGATATCGAACGAATGACATATCAGGTGTGAAGAACTGCATATTCAATAATACGCGCACATTCTTTTCGTATAACAACCAAACAGTTGTTAACCAAGAAAGACAAGAAACGTTTTGGATGTCAACAGTCCGTTACTAATTACATCTTCCCACGGGCACTTTTAACCCTGGTTATAAAGTCTTTTTACACGTGATCAAACAAATAAAAACTTTTCTCAGCCGTCCAAAATACCATGGGACTTATTCCGTAAACTTCTGAGCTTGGTTTTCATATGTAGGGAAAATCCCAGACCATCGGGGTTTTGCTATTTCCCGACGGTCCCAGACATTCCCAACTAACGAAAACACGACGAGGTAGATGTCTACCATTGTCTCCCTGAGTCGGGAATGTCTGGGACGGTCGGGAAATAACAAAATCCCCGATGGTCTGGGATGTTCCCGACATATGAAAACCGGGCTTTAAGCGTGAGCACTCACGAGTAACTGTATTACATGACAATATAGTTAAACACTGAGAAGTGAGGTAATTTCGGTTACAAGCTGCAAAACATCATGCATGCTTTTCTGGAGCAGCACCTTAAATTTTCGAAAAGTTAAGGTGGCTCTGAACCGCCCCGTATAATGTTTTTTAAACTTTGTAAAACGGTGTATTTTAGCATGCTGATCATTATTCAACAATAAAAAAATGGATTTAACATGTTGAGATTTTTTTGCTGTGGTTTTTGACACTTGACTTTTTACGTCTGATAAAAACACGAAAAAAAAATCTCGACGATTGTCAGAATCCACGTGCGTGAGTATCAGCATAACCGCACCGTAAAAAATCTCGGCTTTCAGTACGGTGATTCTTATTTCTGTTAATTGCGTTTATAGTGCGTTTATAGTGCGTTTGCAACAGATGTTTACAAGTTTATTTCAATAAATCATTTTGTGAGTTAAAACGCGCTACCCCCCATGGTCGATAGTTCTTTTTGTGCCTTAATTAATAATTGTGAATCGTACCGCGTCGACTCCCACAAGCGTTTGTCAACAAATATTAACTTAAGCTTATAATTTTTCGCCACGACTCACAAAAAGTTTTAAGTAAAAAAATTGAACCTTTCAGTCAACGCATGCACCATTCGTTTCTTTTTATGATAATGCAGGTGAAATTTACGTCGATTTACATTTTTGGACTGTTATTTTACTTAAAGGCAAACTTTAACAGGGGACTGATTTTATTGATGTTCGAATTGTTTCCATTTCAGGCAACCTCCGAGCATTTTGACAGGTAGCCCTAATAATACGCTGGTAATGGAGAGAGGCACTGTGAGGGTAAAATATATTGTCCATTAACTCAGCACTGGAATTTTATCCGTAGTCCATTTGGCACACTATAGCCGATATATCATTGAGCCTCCCACATGCGTTTGGCTGCAGGTAGCTAAGTAGTTTCTTTGTTAACGGACCGAAAAGAAGTTTAGTCAACAAATTCGAGGCTTTTAGTCAAAGCGTCTATTCTATTGTTGGTTGTCCTTTTGTGTGTCGTTAACTTAACTGCAAATAAATCGCCTCGTTTTCTTCAGCTGCTTTTTCTCTCCAACGCTTTGAAAGCAATTTACATACGGCGTTCTTGTTGAGACAATAACTTCGTATTTAATTTTGGATACACGAGAAGTCACATCTTTAAGTTATCAATAGCCATTAATGTAGTCGCGTTTGGGAGGAGGTGATGGCTCATTCAGCCCGGCGAGTTTAGCTGACATCTAGACCATGTAAACAAGTTTCATTACATCGACAAATCTGAGGTTTTTGCTCCACACGCGCCAATGTTATCGTTCTTTAAATAATATCGCGATAGCTGCTAGTGGTTTTGTTTAATGCAGGCTGAATTTTTCTTTTACTTTTAAAATAAAACTCAGTTTTAAGTGTTTTGTTTGGACAAAGAACGTGAAAATGATGCCTTTCGGGTAACCTGTTAAGACGATGTTTGTTCGACCCAATCTAGAATCTACAGCTGTCTCACTGCACATCTATCCAGCAAAGTTAACATATCATAATACTCGGTTTTTCCTGCGTATAACTGAGTTGCATATGAGCTGCATTTACCGTTTTACAGTCAAGGCCAGGACAAGCGATTAAACGCGTTATTTATAAATGCCTGCAATTTGAAGGCCGAATGGTGAAATATTTGCCGCGCGTGAAGGACACACTGAGTTACAACACATTTGATGTTTCTGGAACCAGGGTGCTATTCTGTAGCAAATAGGTTGTGAGTTTTCAGCAAGAATGTCACTAGTCGGTAAGTCTCTAAGAGCACTGCGAATGTTTCATGGTCTTTGTTTAATGTATGAGATTTATTTGACTACTGCCGGTTCCTAATGGATTTATTTCCAGCTTATTTATCATACTTTTGCATTAATGGCTGATCTTTAGTTCAATTGAGTCTAAAATATTTTACTTTATTTTTTACTAGCTGAGATAGATCCAAAATGATTTCCAATTTATATCGCTCAGATGGATTGATTTTAGAACAGTTTTGACTAAACCCAAACTAGTACCAGTTGCTATCTAATAGCACAGTCCACCTGTTTAAGTGGGATTCCGGTTGCGAAAAGTGAATTGCTTTGAAGTGAAAGTGCATAACGACGCTAATTGAGTCAAATGTTAAGTAGAAGTTCTTGATTGTTATTTTATGGATGACTTAGCCCATGGAAATGGATTTCTTTTAGGCGCGGTAACAAGTCATTCCAAAATCCTTTCACGAAATTGGAGAAGTAATTCTAATTGCTAAACTGTAAAAAGATCAGTAAAGATTTAAAAAAGTAAAAATTTTAGCTGTTCGTAACTTGTATGTAGATCGTTATGTTTTTTTTTAAATCTTCACTTCAATTATTGTGACATTTTATGACCTTACCAGGCTACTCGCCGGAGAAAGGACGTTCTGGCATGGATGAACAATTTTCCAAATCTTTCAAATAGATAAGGGGGATTTGACTGAATTTGTATGAGTTTCTTTGCTTGCTACACTGAACTAATATGAAAAATGTGTATAGAGGGCCAAAAGTAGTTCTGTAACCATAATATGATCTGTAACCAGGATATTTCGTGAACATCTGGTCATCAAATCTAAGTTATTGAATACATGTGCTGGAAATAATTTTCAGTCTGAAAAATTTTAGGTCTATACATGAATACTGCAAATTTACTTGGGTAGTGTCAGGCCTAGCACAAAGCAAACGGTCATAAAAAAACTCCTTTGAAAAATGTTTAAAATGACAACTCCTGTATTCTGGAGTTCTGGAAAGGAACTACACTTGCAAACAGTTTGGTTTTTTCAAAATGTTTAATATCAAAAGTATCAAAATCCCCGTTACCATAACATGTTTGCTTATTAATAACCAGCACCAGCTTTCAAATTAAATTTTTTTTTTTTATATACGAGCAAAAAAGCTAAACAATACATCTAAACTAAAAGAACAAGTTACATCGAAACTCGTCCGGGCTTATGACTTCTTCTTGGTTTACTTGAGTAGTGCCAGGCCTAGCACAGAGCAAACGGTCATCAGGAACACGCTGAAGGAGGTAGACGAGCCCGCGTTACACAGGTCACTGTCACAGCAGCCGACAGCACAGTCTACATCCTTGGTTTCGTCGCAGTCATTTTTGCGTTTTTTACAAGTTGCGTCATTGCTGCAGGAGTTCTCTACGCCTGTTACGTCATCTTTTTTGACCCAGATCCTCATACATTGATTCATACCGGCGGACATGTGATGTATTTTTTGCCATCCTCCAGTTTAGACTTTGAGCAGTCATCCTCTGTGCCCGCGCAAACATAGCACTTGAGACTATAAGCTGGAATGAAAGGAGAGAGAGAGAGAGAGAGATCGGGATCAGTGAAATATTTAGTGGGGGTTGGGGGTGGGGGATTGGGGTTGGGGGTGGAGGGCTATTGCTGATAAATATAAGGAAAATATTTCGCCCCCTACCCTTGTTTTCCAAGAAAGAAAAGACCCACCTTCACCCCATAAATCCCGATTAAATTGCGCTAATAATCACAAGGATCATTTTTGTTCAAAATAATGTTATGGTGGGCTTCTTATCGGAAATAATTTTGCGTTTTATTTTGAAAGTATTTTTAGTCTGAAAAATGTTAGGTCTATCCACTCCCCCAAGGGGCTTTTCAGAGATAATTGAGCTACAATTTCGGACATAAGTTGTTGGGACACTTGAGATTAGGTGAGGTGTACCCCTTCCCCCCTCAACAAAGTTGGAAACTGTTGCGTTTTTCGAACTAAAAGGGAAACAATAAAGAAATTACAACATTGCAAAAAAGGGGGAAGGGGAAAAATCTGTTAGTGTCCCAACATTAATTTTTGAGATTGTAGGTTAAAAGATTTCACGCGATAGTGTACTGTGAGAATAATGCGAGATAATGCGAGAATAGTACTAAAATATATGAAAACATCGCATTCAGGTATATTCCCCCCTTAAACTCTTCAGAAAACCTCTTGGTTCGTTAATATAAATATGGCAAACTTGTACACTGCACTTGAAGTCAACAAGAATCAGAAACATTCAGGTTTAATTTCGTAGACAGAACGTACAATGACGTTGTTATGAAGTTTTCTGCCAAGGTCACTGCGGTTTGAAGATTTCAGGCCTGTAGGCCATGTACTCGTCCACTTCTCAAAAACAAAGCTCGATCTAGTTTCGCTCTACTGGCTAAAAATCTACTCATTCTATTTTGAGAACTTGATGTCTTCTGGAAGGTTCTTCGGTTCTTCTTAAAATAGCCGATCAACAAGATGATGAACCGTCATGCGTAATTTTCAGCGCGACCACGTGAAGACGAAGAATAAAATAGAGCGCGGAAAAATTAGGTTACAACTGCAGCAACAGGCACTTCGGCTGAAATGGTCAACTACAGCGCGCTAGCGAAGCTGCTGCGAACAAAAGGAAGAACTAGGAGGGCGTAACCACACTTGCTTATACTGAATTCTGGAATCGACAACGCAAAGCTAAAGGTTCAGTCCGAACACAAAACGAAACTATCGAAACATCGGGGTGGCCAATCAATAGAAAGCTGATTTTTTTTACCTTGAACTCAAATCAGAGAGTCGAAACTGAATTCCAACAAAATTTTGTACGTCTGACTAAACGTAAATAGCAATGTATATTTAAGATATACATACCGAGAACCCCGATTTCTCGAAAACCCCGATAACTCGAACCAATTTCCCTTGGACTTGTTTCACTGTAATTTTACTCCCGATATTTCGAACATCCCGATTTCTCGAAACAATTTTCGTTTCCCGTGGAGGTTGCGGCGAGAAATCGAAGTTCCACTGTATCCTCTACCGACTAACCGATTTGTTAATGGATTTCCAACTCGACCCGTTCATAGATAGATTTGGGCTGCATATGAGCACGTTTCTTAGTTATTGCAAGTTTATTGAAACGAAATCCAAGTTTAATCGATCAATCAGGCACGATCGTGCATTGCACGAGTTCAGTTCTCGATAATTCTACAGAAGCAAGCACGCGATCCAAGCGTTGAGCTAATTCTGCCTCTTATTTTAAGGTTCGGGGCTGCAATGCTGTAATGCAACAAGGACATGAACTTACCAGTCGCAAAAACTGCAGAGAAAACGAAAATGCTCAGCAGAAAACCCTTCATTCTGTGTTCTTAGCTTCTCAAACTTCGCTGTATCTTGTATGTACGTTTGTTGTTCTGCAAGCCAGCTCCCAAATGTACACACTTTGAAGAAAATTATGGGCGTTTATATAATGGTCATCGACCAATAAGAATAAAGATTCTAGATTTATATATAGATATCCAATCAGGACACGCCAACTACACAAAGCTGAATCAAAACTAGCATACCAGAAGGAATACCAGAATGAATTAGCCGAATAAATCAGCCGAATAAATTATCAGAATAAATTAGCAGAACACGTTAGATAAAATGAGCAGAATAACTCCTTCGGGCCAACACTTTATTCTGGTAATTTATTCTGCTATTCAATGTCAACATTCTCGGTGTAATCCGTTGACATTTTTTGTGAATTTTAGTCATTTGTCGTTTTGCTTGGACTTATTATAGTATGTGATTATTGAAGTACATGTGAGTGGGGTTTTTAAACAGAGAAAGTTGACAAGCCTGAACATGCGCCGAGCAGTCCGGGTGCAAGCAGAAAACTGCGAGAAAAGGCATCACTTACCTGCGCGTGCGTGGACTTTGTGTAAACGCAGAACAAAAATCAAAGACCTCTATGAGCCACTCATGAATGATAAGGCATAAACTAGAAAATTCTAACAGAAATGAGCCAAGTGCTGCGGATGGTAATTGATAAACAAGTCAAACAAGAATTATGAACATACAACTGCCTCCCCATGGCCACAGTGGCTGCAAACATATATTATGTGCTAATTTGTTGACTAAATTACTAAATGCTGATGTATTGTTTACATTTCATGAAAACATGCCACCCTTCAAAGTGATGTTATCATTTATTGGTCTTGAAATCCGAATACATTTAGCACACTGTGATGCAGTTCTATAAGTAGTGTTCCAAAATTCTTTTTTCCTTAGTCCAGTCCTGACCAGCTCCTAAAAATTCAAGAGGGCTCCTATTGTTGAAAAGTTCTATCGTTTAAACGGACCCAAATAAACTTGTCCGTGATTCAGATAAAGATGAACTTCATTCATACAATTGGTATAAAGCAAGTACAACATTTAGCGTACTGTAGCGTTTAGCTAGGCTACGAAAATGAATCTCTGCAATAGAAGGCTCGATCGATATATGCACTAAATAAATCTAAAACAAATTCATGAGCGAACGGCTGTTGTTGGAAACAACTTACCGAGATTGACAGGAACGCGCGAAGTTATCAACTCATTCAGCATTACGGTTCTAGTACGATATTTTTCGTTGTTTCCGTTCCGTCGATCCAGACGAATTGTGTCTGCTTTTTTATGCGTTTAGTGTAAATACGGGACGAACTATCAGACGCGGTCGTCTCAGATAGTTCGTCTCGACGAATCTATCTTGTGCCCGTCTTAAGTATACTACACTGCATAACCAGACTTACTAGAATTCTTTCTTAAGTTCGTTTGCACGGATGCCTCGACGCACGGTCGGGACGAAAAATCCTGGCCGTTGTAGAGTGGTGACAGTTAAGCCTGGTTTCCATATGATCGCAACGATCGCTGGCTTTAGTGGAGGGAGGCTCGGCGCCAGTACTTTTTGCGCTAAATTATGCCGGCAGGCCCGGTCCGACGGGAACTCTTTTTGGGCACGTGAACTCTGTTGCTCTGTGATGAATCTTGTTCTACTCGATCTACCCGTTATACAGATCAGGATTCTTTCCGAATGTCAATCCGCATTAAACATCGTGAATTTAATATAGTTTATTATCAGTCTTACACAAAAATTGTTCTCAGTGGAGCTTTGCATTCGAGTAAACAGTTCTAATTTGGTCGGCGCTTTAAAAGTCCCAAACCCAAGCCAAACGTACGAGGATGAGAATACTCTCGCTCTCGTTTGGCACGAGGTAATGTTAGTTAATGACAGTTGAAAAAACTCTGACTCATGAGAGCCAACTCTCATCCTCGTTTGGCCCGGACTTTTTAAAAAATAAAGACGATGCGCTATGCAACGGTTACTGAAGAAAAATGATATTGGACTGCAAGCGTGGTGTGGATCATACCGCACGGCCGCGATTTAAGACTAATATCACATAGCAAAGAACAAAACAAACATTAAAATTAAGTTTTTCTGTCTGTCTCTCTGGTTTCTTCGCTTAACACTCTGTACATTTGCTTACATCCAGCGAGGTGTGACTGATTCAGATCAGAAAGCGTCAATTCTGATGGATTTAACAATTCATTATTTTACGAGCCGTTTTCATGTAATGGGCGTCCTGAGCGAGCTCAGTGATTGATTCAGTGTTATATATCTGATCGAGCATAAACCGGCGACAGCTTATACCAAAGCCTGTGAATATTGCCTTTCTAAAAAACTCTATCGAGATACCCTAAACTATTCACTAGTTTGCAAATCTCTTGTGATCTTTCTTCTTGTGATATAAACGTTTCAGTTGGTATTGTACATGTTGCTATGACGTTTTCACTGATTCAGCCGTATATTAGGATAATATTCCAGTGAATATTCCATATTATTTATCTCTACTTCGATGAATAATTATCATTCCCACTAAACTTGTCAGAGAACGTTCGAAATTAAATGTAAAATCAAATGACAACTTCGATCCGCCTTACATATAAAATCAAAGTTAATCAACTCAAAGTCAAAGATTAAGAAGTTTCCTGCCCAAGTGAAATGTGTTGAATCTAATCAGTGTCAGTAATCAAAGTTTAGTTGCAATCAGGAAATCCACTGAAGGCTTTTCTGATTTTACAATCTGTTAATTATTTTTTGTGCCAAAAACTTTATATTTAAATGCACACATGTCACCTCGCATCGTGTTAAGTGAACTTTTTGCACAGGTCCAATATAACAGATCACAAGTATGAAACATTACAAACATAATTTGGCCTCGTAACTGAAAGGAACATTCAATTACTGTTGATGAAACAAAAAAACATCAATTTCGCGTATGTCATTTGCATCGATGAAAGCGACGAATAAAACCGGTCTAACAATATCAGTGTTCTCGTCAGCAATTGACCGTTAAATCGACCAAAACAAACATGACATAACAAAACCGGTTTTTTAGTGGCAAGGTGTTTGCCAAGATCGATCCACATCTGATTTCTCCTTACTATATCAATATATTGTCAAGCAGACAGGTGATGAGAATAAAGAAAATCATCAACTAGGATTTAACCACAAAATTCTCAGAGCAACGATCATCAACTAGGAATAACCACCACTGAAATTCTCTGAGCTAACTTCAAGACGGAAATGTATGGCATTCCGCGCCAGGGAGACTCGAGATTTCGAGCTACAATATCAACCGTACGATTTAATTCTTTCATGTTTGCTCCTTCAGCACGTTTAAAAACGGAACTGTGCAGAACTTAACTGTGCGTTTTCGTGGTGTTTGCCCAGACAGAGCACTGCTTACCAAAAACATCACAGTTGATTTATTTCTGCGGGTTCAGCTTAAGCGTGCGGTTTTAAAAGTTTGTTTGTATCATTGCTCTGGGCACCTCAACTTAAGACGCTCTTTTGTTAAACGCCTTCTAAGCATAAGAATAGCACTTAAGCAACCTTTGACGTTTTTAGATCTTTTGTCTCCTCTATCGTTACCCATTCACCACGGCGATTAATTTCTCTCAAATGATGTTGGCTTTTGGTTAGCAGTGGGTGGGAGGGGCTAGCAAAGTGTTCTGCGTCCTGTGTGTTTTATTGAAATCCTTCTTTAAGTCTCTAAGGGCTATAAAAATTCATTGGACACAACAACGAATCGACTATGGCAGACAACGGTCGAGACGAAAAGTCCAAAATTGTTTTCATTTCCATTTAAGTGGAGCTCCGTTTGACAATTTTAATCATGAATCGTTTTAGTAGTTGCGTTGATTTCTGGACTATCCAAGACTACGAGGGAGACTTGTATGAAGTTTTCTTTCATTGGAAATATGAAAGGATTAAAATAAAAACACTACGTGTTGAGCCGTTAGCTGCCTAATGGCGCTTAGCAAACACACAGACGAAACTCCTAATTGCCTTGACATTGTTCTTCTAACGTTCTTAATGGCATCTTAATCGTATATTCACTGAAAGTATTACCTCGGTGAAAAAGAGTACTGTAAACAAAAACCCTCAATGACAATACGTGGTAGAAATCGAGGTAGAAAAATCCGCAAAGTGAAATTAATGCCTTTTTATTTCATATGGAAGCGCCAATATGGCTTGTTATGACATAACGTTGTTATTTACCTCATGCTCGTCACATATTCATGGTTTTGCCTCGAGGGCCTTTCTAAGCCCTAAACAAAAGCCCACAAAACAAAGACGAGAACAAAACGATCGCAATAAAGCCTGCTGAGTGTTAATTGCTTTCCATTTTAAGCTTGAATGTTGACGAAATTTGACTGTGTATGTTAGATAATTTGAATACTTCCCTTTGTTGTCCAATTTAGAGCGACTATAAACAAACGAAACTTTACTTCTTATTTGAATTTGTCCTCTTTTCCTTTCCTTTGCGTTCTTTCTCTGATTGCGTGAGGAAAGCAGCTGAAGGGCTACCAACTTTCACCACTTTACAAATCACCATCTTTAAAATATTAATATCTTGAAAGGCTTTCAACAATACTTGTCAAAACAAGCCCTCCAGGCAACATGTCGCTTTGCTACGGTTTTGACTTAACTGAAATTTATGTATCGCCGTAGCTTATTGTAAAATGGATGAAATATGGCTGACGCTATTCCTGAGCTGTAGTCTCTCATATTGGATCATTCGAAATCCACAGGATTAAGACTACACTTGCTGTAAATTGCCATTAATTGAAGAGTTTAGTCAATTGTAGAAGAGTTGAACCGAACAATTGCTTCCGTAACTAAGAAATAACACGTTTTCCTGTAGCACGCTGTCACTGAACTATAGTATCGAGCATAAAAAGAAAACACTTCACTCCAAGTGTTTGCACGCTAAAATGCCAAAAATCAAAGTATTCTAAACTTGGATGCAGACTCCGCAACAACTTGATCAAAACCAGGCAATATATTTGGTGTTTAGTTATATTTTGGGGTGGAGCGCAAAGCAATATCAAAGGATAGCATTTTAAACGCGAGGCGATAAAACCAATGTTGTTATCTTTTGTGTGCTGTAGAAAGTTTGGCGCCTGGGCTCTTTCGGTAATGACGGCTGATTTGCAATAAAATTATTCGAAATGATAAAAATGTGTCGAGCGCGCCATAAATCATGATGTTTAGTCATTTGCATGTGTCACTGCGTCAAGTATACGAAATAACAACCAGTGCCTTCAGTTTACCTCGTTCAAATCTCTTATATCAAAAAGAGAGTCTCTACTGGATGACTTAAATTAAATGTGTCATTTATTGAGTGGGAATGCCAGGAGAGCTAAAACTGACCACTTCCATGTTCAATTTATACGCTCAGACACAACTTCAACTCATTTCCGCTCAAAACTCATATTAAAAGTGCTAAAATCTTGTCGAAAAATTTTACGAGCTTCTGACAAAACACGAAACAGGAAAACCGCCATTGCGATCAAGCTCTTCTGTTAAAGTGGGTAAAGAGACGAATTTTCCACTGAACGCCATAGTCCGTACCCCATTTACAATTAATTGCTGTAAAAGCCCACAGAAGAGTCGTAAACTGACCATAAAACCAACGGTTTGCTGCAGCTTTTCCAGGCCACTAAAAACCTATTAACTGATGTATTTGTTGATATTCATTTCAGCCCCTCCTTCTGTAAATAAATTTCTCGATAGTTTAAATTGAATGAGATGAGACAGGAAAATATTTATTCTGTTTCAGATCGTCCTCTGGGCAGAAATTTTATTGGCATTCTCCGCGTCTTTGGACAAATGTTGCTCGTACAAATGCTTCTACAATGTCAATTTACAACCTTATTGAAAGGAATTGATTTTGAAGGCTTAAATTGATTCACGTCTAATGGTTTATGGATTTAAGAGGCAGAAACATCGAATGAAGATCCAGACAAATTTGCAATTTATCAAATGTCGCTATTCAAGTGCTCGGAAATTTTATTCACTTGTCTAGTTAGAAGCTCCAAGGTATATTTTCGTTATAAATCCATTTCCTTTCTACTCAGTGTGGCCGTTTTTGTTTTATCATGCATAGTGTCACGAAATGTTATAAATGACAGAGAAATTGGCGAATAGCCTGCTAACTAAGTGCTCGCTGATTACGCGTGGATAGATTTTTAAACAAAAGCGGACGCGAATTTGAAGCGATTCACTAAGCTGGCCAGAGATTATTCTCCTTTTAAGTAAATATATTTCTAATACAGCCGTATGCGGCTATAAATATCATAGATAGCCACTCTAAGACTCGACCTAAATGGTCTAAAGATTATTTTCATTGTTTACATTCCCATTTATCTGTGAAAAGGAAGAAATTACAGAATAATATTGGATCTTCTCTTAGCGTAGATCGAGTTTTTATTATTCGAATACTGTTAAGGGATTGTCATTTATTCCTTTCGCCATTGAAATCCTTTGAATGTGTTCTTTTCAGGGTTAAATAAAAGGATTAAGGACAGACAGGAAAACATTGCAAATGACTTTGAATCATCGTTTGGAAATTTCCGAGGCGGTGTTCAAAATGTTTTTATATTTTAAGTAAGGCAGGTAGGGGTATTGATTAGCGTCAGCTTTGAATTGGTGTTTGAGATCTTCAATCTTCAATTCATCAATCATGTCACTTTTTCTGTCAAGAAATAATGACTTAATATCTCTTAGGCGAAACAAGTTGGCCCAGAATGCAATCACCCAATTGCTTTTTACTTCATTAGCATCTCATGAAATTTTCCAGCTGTGGTCACTTAGGCCAATCATCAAGTCATCAAAATCGTTTGAGTGGAAACAACCTCAAATGGCAGACAACCATTAGCAGTACTTCACAAGAATCTTCTCTCGACGCTCTTTATCACCTTCTTTTTGCGTGGCACGCACTCTTATCGCCTGGAACTCTCGTTAAAAGCTCCCTGATGCTCTTAATTATTTTATACCTTATCACTCACATCTTTTAAACAGAACGTGTTATGTAAATTTAAACTGCTAAGCCGCACGTTCTAATATTATTAAGAAGCAGAAATTCGCACTTGGTCTCTTGAAGCCTTTCAAAGAGGTTTCGTGTGATGATTGTTTGATTTTTGAGTTAAGAGTTAGTGTGATACACTGTTCGTGGGGCGTGATGAATGTTTGTTTTAAGTAGGCGTGAGGCCAATCAAATTCTTAACCGCACGACTAAACGCTCCGTTTATGACATGGAGCAACAAATGGTCCACTTTAACTAAGAATACCTTTAACAGAAAAGCTTTTCATGATTGTAGCTCGACACCAAGGAGGTAATTGTCGAATTGTTATCCCTCAGCCAATTGAAAAAGACAAAACATGAACACTTTTAGAATGACAACGTGTCTTGGACTAATTGATAGCGGCCAAAAGCCAATCACAAACAACGGTTATCAGTTTTCCTGGGTTTTTGTATAGGAGGGGGAGGAGATGATTATTCGTGCTTTCTCGTGGTTCCATTAGTCGTCATCTCGGACCAATCACAGGCGCGCATTTACATGTCAGCCGTTTAACAAGTTTGACATTTTTATTCCTGATCATTATCACTGACTTAAATTGTCGCCTCGCATGCCCCAATGCATTCAGCCGAACACAAACGATCTTTGTTTGCCATTTCTTAAGCTACAGGAATTACTACTACTTCAATTTCAAATTATATTCGCTGATACACATTTACGCGGCAAGACATGGAGGAGAAGTCTCGTTCGAACCCGTTCTCGATTTCCAATATTCTGAACAACGCCAGCTCACGGGAAAATGGCAGGAAAGACTTGGATAACACGAGCGAGGCGGGAGGAACTCTTGATAGACACCGAGAATTTACAAGAAAACAAGGTTGCGAAATCCACCGACCTGATGCAAGCCCCTCGGAACTCGATAGAAGAATGGAATACGACTATGAAGACTGGAGCAGAACGTCTGTCGAAGGTTAGTAACTCGCAACGTGCGAGCTTCCGGTTACTGAGTTGTAAATGGTGCAATAGTAAAGGACTCGAGTTAATGTGCTCGAACCTACAAGTGCACCAAACTTTCTATCCACCGCGAAAAAAGGTACAAACACTTACCACTTGTCTCTTACAGATTCCTTGGAGAAAGACGATCGATCGTCAGAGGGTGACAAGAAAGATATCAACAAGAAACGACGAAAGAAGAAGACTAGAACGGTGTTCTCTCGAAGCCAAGTTTATCAACTAGAGTCGACTTTCGACATGAAGAGGTATCTTTCCTCGTCGGAACGTGCCGGTTTGGCAGCGCAGCTTCACCTGACAGAAACACAAGTTAAGATATGGTTCCAGAACCGACGGAACAAGTGGAAAAGACAACTGGCTGCCGAGATGGAGGCCGCCAGTTTGGCTCAAGCAAGCCACCAGAGGATGGTACGGGTTCCAATTCTGTACAGAGAACAGAATCGCCCTAGCGAAATGACAGCTCATGCTCCCTATTCATTCTACCACCCATCCTACCCGGGCATGCAGTATCCACAGCACTATTCACAATTTCTGCCACCTCATTTAAGACCGTCGCCACTGTCGTCCCTGCTATAACGGGTGGTTGGGAAGGAGAACAATGACGTAAAGACTGCGTGCTTCCCACATCCAAATAAACAGTCCAGAGTGGGCTTAACAATGTCTCCATACAAACATTTTAGAGCTTTATACTACAAAATCGTAGACAATTTAACTAGCACCTATCGGGAATTACTTGTTTGATACCTGAGCGTAATATCGTAATTCTAGGATATCTAACGGGAATACCTTTGCAAAAGTATGTCATGACAAGATTGCCGTCATTTGGCAAGAACATTCACTGAACATTGTGAGCATTTGTATTCCTCGTTCCTAGTCCACCTAGTTTTTGTGTTTTAAACCTAACGAGCTAGAATCGATGATTTAGGTTGTAGAGGACTGTGCAGTGTTTACAGATGTTATTTACACCTATTTATACAACACTGAAAGCGATTAGGGCTAAGAGATGAACCACTTTATTTGTTGCACGGAATATTTAACGCTAAGTTACGTTCGAACGACTTCTAGTTTACTTTCGATCATCACTGTACACTTTAGATTTTAGACAGTGAATCACATTTTCCCAATTTTGTTCGAATTCGAAGAATTCTAAAAACCAGTGTAATTATGTCATGAAACAAGAGAAGCAGAGAAACCATTAACGACAAACAGCTTTCCAATGAAGACGGTTATATGATTGATTATTCCAAACTCACGAGGATAAAAAGAAAAAACGATTAACGAATTTAAAGTTTGTGAGTCCAAATTGTAAAATACGTGTTAAATTGTAGTCAAATATTTACAATAAAAGAAAGAGTTTGTAAATTACACACCACAAGAGAGTGCACTGCCTTTCAATGCTGCTAGTATCACGGTCGCTCAAAGCTTTGTTTTTCTCAAAAGATATCATTTCTCAATAAATTAATCATTTTCTTTGAAAGCCGGCGCGCGACATTTGGAAGGGAAAATGTCATGGGAGTCGTAGAACGACTTTTGGCTGCTCACTTAAGGGAACACACTTGACGAGCGCTGTGGATGCATCATCGAAAGTGTTAATGAATTACTTCACCCACAGTAAAACTTAATTATTCCTTTTATTGAGCTTTCGAAAGGTGAGAAAATAGTGTTGAGGCACTATTCACAAAGGAGTTATGGATTTACCATGACAAAGACAGGAGGACTGATTCGTAATCGTTATCAGGAATTTGTGAAAAGGCCGGAGAGCTTTCGCTCATTAATGTTTTTATCTACAGATAAAAAAAAAACCTTTATCAGACCATAGCTAAAGAGTGAGCGAAAGTTGAGCGACAATATATCTCAGGATAACCTTAACAGCACAGTTATAATTTTCTCGATTAAAATAAATAATACAGTTTATTCACTTTTGAACCTGCTAACAGAGAACTACAAACAAGACATGGTTTTGGAATAAATTTCTCCTCGGTGTGTGGGTTCGCGAAATTTCACACGACGAGTCCAGTTTTAAAAGCGCGTTTTCGCTAAATTAGCATCACTGAATTTACCATTTAAAAGTGATTTATTTTTCTTTACCGCATAGCATTTTAAACAGGTGAACCGGCTAGCTGAGTCACCGGTACCGGATTGGGTTTAGTCACGAGAGAAAACAAGGCTTGGAGTCAGGGTGAAACATTATTTTGGATAGATAAAAATGGTTTAAACTGGGAATAATTAGGAAATATTATGGTTTCAACTGAGATTGAAAATCTTTCATAGAAAAATTCAAAACGAAATTGTGAAAAACAAGGAAATTCATCTATCAGGCAATCTCTTGCAATGAACAAAGACAATTAAATATTCATAGGAAAAGTGATGTTTAAGACAAATTTTAATGGTATCATTGTTCACTTGGGAAAGGTCCAAGCCTAAAAGAGTTTAAACAAACACCTCGGCAGGACTCCTATGCAGAAGTAACGGGAACGGAGGTTATGGCGGACGTTCAAAGTTAAAAGCATGTTTGTTCGTTCTATAATATTTTAAGTGTTCACGCGAAGTGAATATTGGACCGTTTGCACTCAAAGGAAGCCATGAATAAATAACCACAGCAATTTGACATTGAACTAAGCGCTTATCGTTGGTGAAACAGGAACTTTTAGGTTAATGGAAAGCATTTGCCTCTGCCAAGAGATATATTTTAAAACGAATGGAGTACGCATTTGAGTGCTAGATTAGTGTGTCTGATTAGTTGGTAACCCGCTGCCTGCGTTAAGCGAATTGCTTTTAGTGGCGATAAAAAACAACGCAGACTGAATCAGTAAAAATGCATCCACGTGTTAAATCCGCTACAAAAACGTTCAAAAGCCGTGCTTTTGTGAACTAACAGCAACCAGTAGTAAACGAGGCGATATATAGCCCATTAGGGCACAAAAGAACAACCAACAATAGAAATGGCGCGTGGAATAAAAGTCTCAAATTTGTTGACTTAAACTTCTTTGCAATCCGTCAACAAAAACATTGAGCAAACTCTTGCCAAACGCACGAAAATTAGTCAAATTAATAATATGGGGCTCATTCATTTGACAGAATTGGCAAAGCAGTCAGTTTGAATTATACTTTCCGCGTCAAAATAACTGAAACTGATGGCCAGATTGTTTATAATTAACGAATTGAAGACAGTTTTAAGCCCATCCATGATTATTTTAAACATCAGTATTGATGGAGGCAGCTGCTAAGTATTCATAACTCAATCTTTTCGCAAAAACTAATTTCATTGACGTGTAAAACATGAAACACTGCCAATTTTTATACATAATGGCTAATTTCGTGTTTTGAGGTTGTCGAAATTAGATGGAACGGGAAGTATACCAACCGAGAAAGAGAACATGATTCTGTCATGCAGTGACCTTGAACGAATAGAAGTGAATTTTTATCGCAAGTTTAATAGTCGCAATATCTTGCTTTAGTGCGTGCTTATTGTGACCACCACTATTGTTTCACCTCTCGCTTTCTTAATTTAACACGTTATCTGAGGATTTGGACTTTTGTTTATACGTGAAACATCACGAAACCTATTAAGCATTCTCTTGGAACAAGAACCATTGGTAAATGTCAAGGAAATGGCCAATAGTTTTTGTAACTTGATGCTGTAGTAAAGCGTAAATTGCTAAAAAGTTGAAATGATTACTTTTATTGAATTTAAATGATCCCTTTTCAATATGTTGTGGTCATTTTCCAGCAGGGAAGCACATTGATAAATCTGATAAGGATATGATAGGAGAATGAAACAATCGAAACGTTGCCTGGCAATAGACACGAAAAAAAATCTTACTGTAGAGTCAAAGATATACACGGAACACAGGTGTTTTGAGATTCCAACATTTTCTCACATTGACTGAATTATAAAAGTTTCTTTCCATACGAAAGGTGAAGCATTTTGAGCATCAATATTAAAGTAAGGCGTGTGTACGTGAGTGAGAGATTGACAACATCGACAGCTACCGAAAATACGCGTGTTTAGTGCGAAAGATCGGATGATTATTTCATTTAAGAAACCTCAATTTGTCTCATTGTTTTTGTTAGATATTGACTTGGGAAATGTGGGATATTTCCTTACAAGAAGGCTTGTATTAAATACTTCCTTTTTCTGAAAGGGACATTAGAGATTTGTCGTGAATGGATCGGGAAAATGACTTTGTAAGTACGGGCTTCCGGTGTTTTGGACGATAGCGAGGGATAACTCGCTGAAGTGCTCAAGCGATATGCAACTCTCGTGTGGTTGATCAAGATAAGCTGATTTTTATGACCAGATTCATTGTTCGGAAAACAAAAATAGTGGAAATATAGGCAGTCCTTTTCCGCTTATGACGGTTGTGTTAGTTAAAGCATATCTCCTCTTTTTGTCGGACGCGTAGGAACGGGTAATTACACCTCGCATTAAAAGCAAGTTCTGAAAACAAAATGCCTTCCAGCTGAGTTTAGATTAAAGACAATTTGCGCGGCTCATTTTATTTTCGGTTCCTTTGTCCGTTCTGGGTGAATATTATCAAAAGAGATCAAATAATGTAAAACTGACAAAAGTATACTAATCACTTTAGGACTGAAATACTGTAATGACTAAACTGTGAACAGAATTGAGCTAAAATGCCTTGTTGTGAGATATGATCGTGGCAGCGGGGCGGAAGATATTGTAATTTGTTGCGTTTAAGTTAATCGCCCAAAATAGAATGCAAATTGGTCGTTTTTAACTCAGGTAGAAAGCAAATACTCGTCTTGTTCGTCAGAAAAGTGTTGAGTGAAAAGGATATTTACTCAATCAATTTTCCTGTTGAAACAGGAGAACTTTAACTAAATCATAGATAGCTATTTCTAAGAGGAATTTCATGTCGCTAGAGGATTTTTGCTAAGTTTCAAAGAAATCCTATAGGTAGTTAAAGTTGAAAAAGAGTCTCGCGTGTATAATGACATTTTAACCCATTTCCCGGTCCTCGCCATCATTAGTCATCCTCACTTCCTAACGGGCGGTTCCTGTCATTTGCTGATGTCAAGTACTGCGCAGAATCTTATCATATATATAGTTATTAAAAGGTTTTCTATGATTTGGTATGTCTTTGAGCTTTGAGAAATTATATAGTTCCTCTTTAAAATTCACTCTTATACGATCACAGTGTGGAAGCTTGCTTGCTAGTGGACAAGGTAGACAGCACTTGTAGTTAAATTGTCCTTCTTAAAATTTCACCGAGCAACCACATATCAGAGTAATCAGTTTTTTAAATAATACTGATATAATTCCTAACCTCTCGCTTACTGAATACTCAGGTGCGCGTTTAAAAGGTAGATATGCCCTTGCCAAGGCCGGACAAGCGGCTTGTACTAGATTTCTAGCAAGAGGACTGGGTGAAGTGTCGGCAGTATTTTTAAGGGCACCCAAAGGATCGTTAGTTTCGGTGTAACATGTGCACGTGTTTGGAAGGCCTATAATCACCTCAGATATTCGGACTAAAGTGTGATGAAAAACTGGAGTTTTCTTCAGTGAATGTCACCTCAAGATCGGAGGACGAGTACAAGATTGAGTACGAGTACGACTTTTCAAACCAAGTGCGCAGGGTTTACATCAACACGTCTAACACCAATCTCGTTCATAGAGCCTCCTTCTCTACTGGTCAGCAACAGGGAGGAGCGAGGCTCTGGGAACGTGACTGATTTGAAATTAGAAAGTCGTACTCGTAGTCAATCTCGTACTCGTACTCCGATCTATAGGTCGCTAATGTAGTTTTAGGTACGACAAAAAGCCAGCTAGTACTTTCGGAAAGGCAACAGCAGATCGTAAACTGAATTCGAGTAATAAGATTTCGTTTCCTTGAAATTTCTGCCACTTTAATATTCAGCTATAGAATCCGAACAAATCAAAGTGAATATACCTTATATACGATATGGGAAGACAGAAAAGTCGCATTCCAAGCCTCTTGCTTAAATGTTCTCCTTGGCGGGTGCCCCTGTATTTTCATCAATGATATATCATTGGCGTGAAATGTGAAATGACTGGGTTATTTTTTATCTTCGCGTGTAACGTGATGAAACGTGATCCGCTAAATAGCCGTGACTTACCATAACAATTATCCATGAAACGAGAATCTAGGTTTTAGTTCGTCCTGAACATATAATTTGGCGACCGTATAAACCCGTAATTATATGAAAGATCATAAATGGGATAAAATGTGAATTTACCCGGCCGGCGTTTTATTTTCCGACCCTCTGGCAATACTGGAAATGTTCATTCATTTTCACAGAAAAAAACCCCCGCGGTGAGTGGACCTCTATACTTAAAGACGTTAGCATAAGTCAACTTTACTTCAAACAACTCAAGACAAGTGCCGTTTAAATAGCTATTTCTGTGAAGACTACTTTGTGTCAGATATTCAGAAACGAAATTGTAATGTTATTACATATTTAGGATCCTTTCAATCTACAACGGTGACTCATACAGCTCGAAGCACGGATCGTATAAGGTTAAAGGACACTGAGTATCACGAGAATTCTCCAAGTTTTTGTGTAAACTACGCTTGACTTGTGATCTATGAAGGTACACTAGCCGATGCCCAAAATGGCTCCTGAACAACAAGAGAAAGACATAAATTCATTCTCCTGAGGTGGGAACAAACCAGAATAAATGATTTTGAGCTATTTTGATTTTTGACTTTGATTCCACTTCCTTCCTACCCGTCCTTAGTCAAATATATTTTTAACAGTTTTTCTGTACTAGTATAGTAACTTTTAGCAAGACCAGGCCACTATTATAGTGGATTTCCATTGATACAAACACTTCTGCTAGGATGTTTAAGTAGTACTAAATCTTGGTGACACTGCCACTTAAAAGCCTGTTCCAATCCAATGGAACGGAGGAGCAAAGTGGCTCATAAGTTCCTGCCCTTATCTCAGGTTTCTGAAGCATGAAGCCACCAGGAGTATTGCTACTCCCCTGGGTGGGATCGATGTTCGTTGCAAGTAACCCTCCAGCATTTTTGTCAGGTTGCCCTGAACAGTTCACCGGTACCCATCTACTGTGATAGTAGAGTGTCTTTACCAAGAGCACGACCACGGCCAGCGCTCGAACCAAGAACTGTTCGATCCGGAGTCACTAACCATTAAGCCATCGCGCGTCCATCAGCACAGACACACCATGGTTAATGCTAATTTTGTGGAATTAAGGTAGAGCTGCGACTGTAAAGAACGTTAATGCGACACATCATGAGATGGAGAGAATCTTTGTTTAATAAACAATTAGAGCACTAGATTGTAGCTTCTTATATGTAAAATTTCGAGCTAAATTATTTGCAGACATGAGAGTAAAAACCAACAGATGTAAATATTACTGTAGTCTTTTACATGAAGTAGGAATAAGAATCTCTTTTGTTGTGACGTATACAGTGTTAAATAAATAAAAAACAGCCAGTGACTACGTTACTACAGCAATCTTGTAATCCATATTATCCCTTGGTTAAACTGACTGTTATTAATAAGAAATATATTTAATGCCAAGATTTTCTTGTTTCACTGAAAATTCAAGCAAACATTGAAGTTTAGCATTTTCCGTCTTGCGCTGTTTCTGTGAACTGATTCTTGTTTATTGACACAGTTGTAATCAAAATTTCGACTACAACGATATCAAACGCGATATTTTACACTCCAGCTGAAGAAATATTATTTATTTTCAACGCACAAGATTATTTTTTTTTTCACATGCGAAGGCGAATTTTAAGAGTGGGTGGAATTGTTTTCCCTCTGTAAGGTTGTAGATCGATCCTGTCGAGGCACCAATATTAAAGTGCGTAACGCAGCTGAGAAGATATTTTTATCCATATTATGACTCTGCGATTTTCCATAACATCGATGAAGTGACGAAGTGTTCCTAGGTTTAGTAAGGTAAACGTACTTTGCCTTATCTTTGAGTTACGTCAAAGCGCTTTTCTATACACGCCGTAAAACTGAAGCTAATGGCGTTATCGCAAAGACAATCAACAGTCACCCGCAAATGACTAAGAAAAGCGGTCAGAATTCAAAGTAAAAATAGCAGCCGATGGTAATTCGTTTTGGTGGCACATCATCCTGAAAATTAATAACAACAGCTTCGTTTCGATATTTAATTACTTTGGAAAGCCGATTGTAAAAAAAAACCGCTCTAAAGCTTTATAATAAGTATACTTTTAACGTGTAGTGGAAACAGTTTATAACGCCTCTTTTTGATAGTTTCATTGTGTAGGCGGTTTATTTATTATTGCTTTGCGTTCAACGGATACAAAAACAAGTTGGCGCTTGGTAAATAAATGTGGGAAATTAATTATTGTAGGATTGAGCTGTGATTTTCTCAAGGGGATAGAAAAAAAAATCATAGTTGCCTTAGAAACTGACTCAAGCTGTGGAAACACCCGCCTTCGGCTCTTGTCGTGTTTCCATAACATTTCTCGTTCTCCCAGGTAAACTATTTTCTATTTTTCAGCTTGATTCTATTAACAGAAACAGAAACCTACCGCACTCAGTTTTGCAAAACCTAAAACCCTCAAGCTGATTTGGAAGAACTCGAAAGTATTCGTCCTCCCAAAATTTGGAGTTCTCTAAATTTGCTCTGTGCTTGCATCAGGTTATGTAAATTTCTACTCCTTTAATTAATACTGTTTTTTGCAACATTTATTTTTCGAAAGCGAGGTACGAGAGCTTCTTTGCGAAGGAGAAATTACTCGGTAATGACGATTTTTTTCCCGTGTTATTTTAATTATCGTCAGGTATGGTAGAACGCTCGGTTGATGAAAGTTACACTCAATTTAGCTGACTCCATGAGGGACAAAACCTAAACAACATTGTTATCTCAATAGGAGTGTTCACTGTTGATCAACATTACGTCACATTTGTTTTGTTATTCAAATTTGCCAACCATTAAACAAAAGAACTCTTTGTTTCAACAGCCAATAGTTCTCTGGTTGGCACATTAATAACAATAGGTGACGTAACGAGAAACATCGCTATAGTCAATGGGATTGTGCTTTATTTCTATTGATTTTTTTACTATGAATAGTGTTAACAAGATTTATTTTACTAGCAAGAATCTACTACTGAGCTACAAATAGGAATTACAAAAATGAGACGTATAAGCCTTGATAATTACTGGAACCTCAGTAAAGTATAGGACCTTGAGAATATATTATGCTAATTATGCGTGCTATTTATGAATAAATTGGAAATTATCTTTTGCAGCAATCTCAAACTAATTGAAACAGATCGAAAAGTATTTCTACATTGACGGTTTCTAATAGATATAAATTGGCAAAGGTTGGAAAACGATTTGTAATACAATTCACGCTGCTCCATGCCAAGAAATTGGCTTCTTCTTAGATATTATTTTTGAACGTTTATAAACTCGAAAATATAAAAGCTCCCCATGTCACGATATATTGACTTAATTTATTCTATGAGCAAAATTTCCTTCAAATCGAATGAAAATTTAAGTCTCGACTTCAGCCGCTCTCGCGGGTTTGGTCCTTGTGGCTTAGTAATGAAGAACAAGGAAACCTCAGAACAGGTTATTTAGGAGGCAGAAAAACACCAAAGAAGTGAAATATACCAAAAGAATAAGGATGGTTAAGACTGGAGAATATTACAAACTTCAAAGTTAAGAAAATTTAGGCTAAATTTTCAAAGATTTCAGTATCGTATGACCTTCATATCACTGACATTGCTTCTTTAAGCCAAATTTTCTTCAAATATTTTTCGTATTACATAGTTTTAATTTCCACAGAAAATTAAACGCATTTGAAAAATCTATACTGCCTGACTATCATTGAATGCCCTAAACTGTAGCGAGTGGTCAATATTCTCAGTTCAGTTATCTCCGAGCGGGGTAGCAAAACTGTGCACATGCATGTTTCAAGTTATCAGCGAGCCATTCGTTTATTTGGAGTTACAACTAAGTTATACATGCAGGTGATATATTCCAATGATGGGCTTGACTGAGAAAAGCAGGTTGTTTCTACGTTGAACTGTATTTACTTAACTGTAGTAATAGAAACCATCATACTTGCACGGATCCGCTTACGTAAATAAACCAATTTTATTTCTTCTGGAATTCGCCAGTAAAAAAAATAAACTACTCCTTTTTGCGACCATTGAATAACATTCAATACGGTCTGTTAACACGATTTGTTGTTAAATTGGCGACGCACGTTAAGTTTCTTGTGATAAGTGATTTTCAATTGGCGCTGCATATGGCGTTGAAAACAGGTGAATAACAACTGGTACCCGATTGGGTTTCGTCAGGGAGAAATACCGTTTGGACTGCATTGAATTCGAAATATCAATTGACATATCACTGCTGCAAATAAAGTTTTCACTGAGGCCGACTGAAAATATTTTTACCAAAGAATACTTGCATGGATAAACAAAATTGAGAAAAATAAGGATAAACATCCATTAGGGCAAAAAACAAAGATAATCAAATATTAATAATGTTGTGAAGTCTGAGACAAATTTTAACGGTATCACATTATCAGTAAAAGCTCCCAGCGTGAGCCTTAATTAAAAATATTTGTTAACACAGATGAAAAACTTCCTGAAGGCAAATTACGAAAACTAAGAATGAATTGAAGTTGAACAAAACACAACGATTCAAGAGTTTAAGTTGGGCCGTGATGAATATCAGAGTAAAAAGCTAGCGAAATAATTGACACTTAACTGTTCGCTTACTGTTTACAAAAGAAAAACAAACAAAGACAGAAATGTTCGGTGTATTTGGAAAAACAAGGAATATTTAAGCGAATGGATTATTTACGAGTAATTAAGAACGCCACGCACTTGTAGACCACCAGGAAAATCTTTAACGACATGTTTGCTTCGAAATTGATCAGAAAAGCTCACGCAACTAGCATGAAATAAAGTTAACATTTTTACAGCTATTTAAAAGAACACCTTTGCCAGTTGTCCGAGAAATGAAATTTTAAAAGCTCTCTGCTGTCTAATGACTCAGTAACAGCTGGCTGTCGCAGGTAGTTTATTGAATGGAAGACCTTTACTAGCTTGACGAAATGCTGGGAGTGGAGATGTGATAGTCTTAGTCGCTTCATGATATGGAAACCGTGATGACTACCAGTCAAAGGAGCTATGTCACGATATTTCAAGTCATTTGTTGCGAAGTGTAAAATCACCTTCAAATTGAAGAAAGCCTCAAAATAATAGTTTACTAAGGTAGAAAAACACTAAACAGGTGATAATAAACCAAACAGGAACAAGGATGGATTGAGGATGGAGAAGATTAAGACGGATTGCGAATGGCGAACTTGAAAAAATTGGCCAATTTTTTCAAGATGCGCCATCCGTGACGTAGCTCCTTCAAGTGCCGGCTTGATAAGCCACCTAGGCTCCCAATTTCGTTTAACGTTACATCTAATGTCGTCTTCAATAATGATATCTTCAGTAGAGGCGATTTATTGTCTTGATGTGCAGCCAAATTCTCACAGCTGTCATTCAACCAGTAAGGAGATTTTACTTTTCTAGCCTGGGACGGGAAGTGTTAACAAAAAAGAACAGTGCAGCAGCTGCAAAATAGTCAGTTGATTATTTATTCACGACTCAATCATTTTGCCACAATGTTGAATATTGTCAACACTCAGAGGTTGAAACGGGGCTAAATTTCTTATATAGTTAGAATAACTTATATAGTTAGCGCTTATTTGTCCCTTAATCGGAAAATAAAAACATATTCCAAGACTATCATTTTGCTTAAGAATGAAATGGGAAATTTTATCGAATATTATGTCGTTTAAGTCTGCGCATTTGCGCCGGATTTAAGTCGATTTCACTCTTCAATAATCACATTATCTGAGATTTTTTTGTTAATTTTGACGAACTCAAAGAATTTATATCCCGGTCCGGCGGTTTTCACTTCACAGCTTCAACTACTTTTTTTTAAATTTACAGCTTCAACTACTGATGAATCTTTTTGGCAACTTGATGCTGGAGAAACAAAGCCGCGAAAGCATCAATTTATTCCATAAATTGACTTTAAAGTGTATATTAATAATTTCTGGTTATCTGCCAGCAGGAAGGCATGCAGATAAGCCATAAAGCCAAGCCTCTTGTAAAACGTTATTTACACAGGCGTTAGAGCGGGAAAACTAAGAACAACCGATATTTGTATATTTTTATATTATTTTAACGAGTTTCTGAATAAATTGTTATTATTATTATAACCGATAAGCGGAACAAGAAATACGTATGCTGGAGGTTTTAATAAGTTTAAATTTCCATTCAGTTGCAACCGTTAATGGCATATAACATTGCATAGATTATAACTTAATTCACACCTCGAGTGACGTCTAGTAGGTATATCTCCACAACGAGAGATCCGGTAAAAAAAAAAAGGACACTGCCATAGTTTTACCTGCGTCGTGTGGTCCTTTGCATTTAAACGTTTATTTAAAAGTTTGATCTAACAGATTATACTCCAGCTGAAAGCCTCGAGGAAAATGCCCCGGGGAGGAAAAGAAGGGGGGGGGGGGGGGGGAGGGGGTACTCAGGTATTTTAGCAACAGGGAGGTGTGAATGAGGCCAAATTTGTAGACACCAAAAAGTCTCATTAGGCTAAAATTAAAAAAAAATCCAACGGCCGAGAACGTAACCCCAAAAGTCCTTGGTTTTTTTCTCCGCATAAAAAAATAAAGTAAAAAAAACAATATCATCAAGAGAGTACGGGATAGTTCATGCGTCCATCTTTATTCACTCACAAACTTTAGGCATACAGACTGCTGCAGTTATTCTTTCAAAAATGGAAGGCTATACAGAGTCCTTGCCAAAATATTTCTACCTCCCCCCCCCAAAAAAAAAAAAAAAAACACACAAAAACAAACAAACAAAAAACAAGCAAACAAACAAAAAACAAGCAAACAAAAAAAATCAGTCATTTCAGTTTATATTAATAACATAGGTGAGCAAAACAAATTTAATTCTCTGACTGGAAATAGTATATTGAAAATTAATCGGTTTTTCTGGCTTGAAAATTGAAGCCAAAGAAAGCAAAAGCCACATCGCTACAGTTTTGAGATGCCGCACCTAATAACCGCCATGCTTTTGAAAATGAAGGAAGTGAATAAACGAAATGGAGCGCTTCCTGAGAGGTCCGCATGCTGTTTACGTTCCCAAATCTTATAGCGCTTCTGTTGCATGTACTCAAAAGTTGTTGTTCCAAGCGCTTGACGCCATCTTGCTTTGAATTTAGATGAGTGGACCGACACGTAGACCTGCTGGGTACAATCTGAACGTACTTCCGGTCCTTCCCAGATTTCCTCGATACTTGGCGTTAAAACAAGTTTATATGCGCAGTACACGAGTCTTGAAGATATGATTTCAGATTTACGGTAAAAAATGCATGTGAATCGAAAGTCGTTTATGATGCGTGACAGCATTACGTTACAGCTTCCACACTACAAATGTTCAACCCCAGAGCCTTTGACTGACGCGTTGGCTTCACAGCGCATGCTCCAGAGTCCAAAACCAAAATGGCAGCGCTACTGGATAAAGTCATAGACTTTGCTTTAGATGAAGCCGCGACTTTCACACCACTGGAGGTTATCCCGGTTTCTGTAGCATGAGGTGACTAGGAATATTGCTACTCCCTTGGATGGGAATAATCCTGAGTGGAGGGGGGGGGGGGGGGGGGGGGGGGCACTGTGAGAGTTAAGTGTCTTGCCCGAGAACACTGGATTTTTTAGGGGTTTTATCCGCAGATTATATCTTTGTGAACGCCTTTGCCAGCTTAGCTGTGATTTTTTGGAAACATTTTCGGCAAAGTTCAGTTGGAAGGAAGTCCTTATCTTCTTCCAGCATCTCGATTCTTCCTATTTCTTTGAGTTTTTCAATAAACCTGTCTTTCTACGCCGTTCTTCCAATCATAGGTGTTAAACAAGGAAGACAAGAATTTCTTTTTTTTCGGGGTTCAGCATGGTTATTTTCTTCTCCGCGCCATTTTTGATCCCAAAGCTTGTTGTTTTATGTTCGCGCCACCAGGGACCGATTCGCCCTGTAAGTTCAATTTTTCGCGCGTAACAAATCGACCAATCAGAAGAGGTTTCACTGTTTCAACTTAAAATCAATTAGAGCAGACCCTGTCACAGGCTGAATTCTCCAGAGCTCTTCTCTCTGTCGAACATGCTCGCCAGAGAGGTAAATGATCATTCTTGTAAACGAGCATGGTGACTTACCTTTTTTCGCAATAATTCCAGACAATACCATTTTAGATTCCGTCGTCGTTGTGGTTTGTTAAAACCGGCCCTATTGGATGGTGCAGCCCGACGCCCCCCTACCCCGCCCCTTATCGGCCTCTATCACCGGAACAGCTCTATAGCCGATCGGCGTTTTCCGGCATCATTTGGACAATCTGCGTGTTTTTCTTTTTTAATTACCTCCTTCATTGTTGTGTCAGTGACATTTGAAAACGAGTTTCGCATGTGTGACGATTTTGAATAAGAATGCGAATGGTGCTTTACTCTCTTAATCAAATCAAGACTTGCAGATTAACACTTCACCGAGTTAAACCTCTCAGTCAATTCACGAGACAGCACACACACGTTTAAAACAACGACAGATGCAATAGTTTCTATCCAAACGTAAACGATGTTTCCTTTTCATTCACCTTAGTGTCTGCTAAAAGAATTACATACCTAATAGGTTTCCTAATTGATTTAATGAGTTGAACAAACCGTCGCGTATCCTGGTACCAGAGGTTTTCTGAGTTATTTCTTCTAGAGTGAAAAAGCGCCTGCTCCTCGACTTCGATTGAGAAAGGCAAGAAAACCTCTGGGAAAAGGGTAACCGTCACCTTGTTTCTTAACTGTTTTACCTTTGACATCAGGATCTTCTTAGTTTGGGCAATTTGTTTTGGAAAATTGCAAAACAATGTCTGCCTTATTATGGATTATTATAATCCAGCCCAAAAGTTTCTCGCCCGCGAGTGGTCTAACACGTCACACGACACAGCCAAAACAGAGGAACATTCCCAAGCGATATTCCCCAGTTTTCAAAATTTGTTTTACGTTCGTACATTCGACAGTTTTCGTTCAATTTAATAGAACTGAATGTCAGTTTTGAAAAGACTGGTGTAAGATTAAACGGAACATAATTACCGTAAAAGCTCTATTAAGCCCCGGGGGGCTTATTTAATTTTAGGGAGAAAATTCTCTTCTCTAAAACAGAACAAGAAATGGGTTATGTATGACCGTCTTACAAATGCAACGTCATTTATACCCTAACTCAACGATAGTTCTGGAAATTAAAGACCACGTTTCAATACAAAGTGACTGAAACGCCATAAAATATTGCGGAAAAGTCATTTACATCAGCCTGGCGGAATGGGGCGGGGGGGGGGGGGGGGGGGGCTTAATAGAGAGGGGGCATATTACAAAATCTAACTTCCAAAGGGGGGCTTATTAGAGAGGGGGGTTAATAGAGGGGGGGGGGGGGGGCTAAATAGAGCTTTTACGGTATCATGATTTTTTTTACGTTTAACAGCATGGCCAAGATTTCTCCAACCGAGCGGAGGCCTTGTGTACAAGTATGCACAGTTATTGTCAGTTCTTGGACATTTTCTGCTCCTCGATCAAAGCTCACAGTCTTCCTCTAGCTTCTCTCTCTTCTCTCTCATTATGGTCATATGGTATATTTGTCGCATGCTAGCTTGTCCGAAAAAGGGTATAGATTTTTTGCCATTTTGGCTTGAAAAGGGGGACATTTTTAAGGCTGAGGTCTGAAATTGGGTACTGGGAAATGGCATATTTTGGTCTAAAACGGGTAAGGGCGGCACACCTAACCACACATTTCGAGGAGTACCCCCCGGGTGTTGATCATTCCTAGTGTAATATAAATATATAAAGCTTACCGTAAATAGCATTCATACAATGCTAGAAATTCTTAACACCGATACGTTGTAATATGTTATTTATACTCGTAAAGCTGGAAATAAGATAAACACGTTTATTGTAGAACTCGTTGATGTAGGGTATTTGTAGATAATCGGATTAGCAATTATGAGATCTATATTTCAGGGTTTTAAATATCTATATCCGTCGGTGGCGTGAACTTCCTGTCTCTCTGCTCCTTGTTAGAAAAGATGAATTTTCTGTGTGTGAGCAACTTCTCAACAACCGAGGTCATTGTCTATCCGGTGATTGAATTTTCAATTTCCATAGCCAGTGCAAGTTAACATAGGATCTAAAACACAAACAAGACGACATATATTTTGATAGTTTTCCTTCAGACGGCTTTTCCTTTGAACAGTTTGAATATCCCGTCCAGAGCTAATCATATTTTATATCTGTTTTTCTGTATTCTTGTTAGTATGCCTCCAGAAGTTCTAAACACTAAGAATTCTTCCTTAAGACTACTTCAACTGATACAAGAAGTGTTAATAATCGTATATTATCAAAGTTTGTTCAAGTGGAAACCATAAATATTCTTGCTTTCCTATAAAGCTGGAGAATAAATTAATCTGTTTTATTCTAGAACGTGTCTAATGTAAAGAAATTAGTAGCTAATCGCCTAAGTGATCACATCATTCAACGTTTTAAACGTTAAAAGGAGTCACGATGTAAAAATAAGGCGGCATTTCCTCTGAACATTAAAACGAAACAGACTCTAAAATTTATTAATCATTTTTCCTGCTTGAAACTGATTATGTAAAAGTAATAGCAGCTTATTGGATTAAATTGAATATCGGATCAGAGCATATGGGAATCTACTGCCTTGTTGGATCTAATTTCATTATTATCGACTACATCTAATGAATCCTGAAAATCTGACAAACATATTTAAAAACACGAGCCGGACGATTTTTGATATACAGTGGAACCCCGCGTTACGGCCACCCCGTTAATACGGCCACCTCGTTATTACGGCCACTTTATTTTGGCCCAAACAAAAGCTCAGTCAGTCATTTTCTTCGGCCACCACGTTATTACGGCCAGCTTGTTTTGGCCCGTAGGTGTCCGTATTAACGGGGTTCCACTGTATAACGTCAACTCCCTCGCCTCCATGGAGTAATACTCCCGGGGCTGGAGTACTCTTCAATATAAGCTACTGTATATTATTCGTTGGAGTAGGCCCCAGGTACTCGCCCCCTAAGACTACTTCTAAAATAGGGTAAGAGTTTTGAGAACCGAGCGCAGCAGTTCCTACCAAAAAAGGTAGTTCCCAAAGGGTTACTCCCCAATATAAGCTATAAGAATGTATCACACCAAAGGGTGTTTTTTGGTCTAAAATAGGGTTTAGGTTTGAGAACCGGGCGGCAAATCCCTCCCAAAAATTCCGAGAAGTATACCACCCGGGTTCCTAATGCATTACAGTCAGTATTCTTCAAGGATACAGTCGTATCTCTATAATGGCGGACAACAGAAGCTGATCTCGAGCCCATTAGCTTCATTGAGAGTTCATTTGTACATCTGATAAAAATGACTGCGCTTTTGGGTCTAAGGTGAACGCTGTCCTTTACCTAATTATCATTAAGCCGCGATCATTAGGCCCCCTGATCGTGCCCGCAACACGTCCGCAAATGAAAATAATGTTTTAATAAACAAGTTGGAAGAATTAGTATATAAATCCGTGCTTCCCTGCAATGAAAAAATCGTTTTAGGCTTTGCTAGTCGCCAGTAAACGCTCTTTAGGCGTATGCTCTATTTTATAATTTTTTCAATTGCCTTAGATGAAGTGTACAAGTTGTACGTCGTCAAATCGTCATTAAATATGAGCCCAGACGCATTTTCACATTAAGTAAACCGCAGGTTTCAGTCAGCTTGTAAATTGGTCAACATACAAATTACTCGTCTCCATGCATTTCTTATACAGTCGAACCAACCCCTATTAAGCGGCCACCTATAAGCGTCCACCCCCTATTAAGCAGCCAGCTATCAAAGTCCCAATATCAGCATAACACTGAGCAGCCACTTTCCATTTCCCGAAATAATTTGTCTAGGTGTCACTGATTGAGGGCAATTTCACTTTGGTATTTATATTTGGAATTCTTGTGACCCGTATGCAAGCTGGCCTTGGTTGAAGATATTATGTGGATAATTTAGAAGCTGATTACTCCAGCTTGGGGTTAATTTAACGATTCTATAGAAGGCACGACTTCACTCTATGGGGTGACATCACTGATGGACTTACACTCGATACAACAAAAAGTCAGCAGGCAAATGAGAAGGCGCGTTGTCCTTGGCCAAAGGTAAGTCGCATTTCATAAGTGAGGTACAGTTTATTGTTTTTCTTTGTCGTCGAACGAGAAACCAACACAAAGAACAAAGTTATTTCCCTATTAAAAGGTAAAAATACTTTGCAACCAGATATAGCCTTTCATGACCTTGAATCGTTAGTGATATATTTTGGCATGCATATACCGTGTATTCTTCGCTTATTACACCTTTAGTTAAGATACTTCTCCTAAATGATGCTCTCAGTGTTTTGCCGGGGCTTAAGACTACAAATGTTGTGGTCTTAAAAACGTTCATATTGCACTGCGCATCCTTACTGCGCATAATTTCGCGTGTAATTAGCGCGCGCACATTAAAAACATGGCGGCTTTTTCTTTGTGGCTATGCTCGCTAGGGAGGTAAATAATCGTTTTCTCGTAAACGAGCACGGTGACCTATATTTTTATTGCATAATTTTGGTGTTCAAAGAATTCTCTTTAAGTTAAAAATTAAAGATAAAAATTATTCAATTAAAAAAAGATATCGCTAAAAGCGTGCACAAAACCGTTCAGTACTCGTGGCTGCAAGTCAGTGACCTTGAAAACATCGACGCGAGGAACGTTTTGAGTCGATGTCGTTTGAAGTTGTGTGATTTTTCCATAAATTATATATTAAATTGTTCCATATAGTCGAGACTTTAAACCTATCAAGTTTTTTTCGAGTATTAAAAATAAACTTTGCTTCCAGCTACCGCGAAATGTGACGTGAACCGATGAAATAACTACGCGCATAAATGGGACAACATTGGTCCATCATATCTCTTTTGCGAGCACGTACGGTGACCTATCTTTTTTATTGTATTTTTCGAAACAGACAGCTTGGTAGGAGACATTCAAGGAAAGTTTCCAAAAAAACGTTCAACAACTTTTATTTCTGAGGAATCACCTTACTTTTGAACGCCTTCAGCCGTTCCGCATGTACATGTACGGTGAAAGGAAAGCAGAACAGAACTGGTGCCTTTAAGTATAATATATTTTGTAAGTTAAGTCAGTGTTCAAAGAAAGAGGCTGGAAAACATTAACAAGATACAACTCATGCAATGCTTGACCTTCAAGGAATACATCCTTAAGACAGTCTTAAGTTGTAATTTATACTTGGTCGCCGAAGAGAATTTACCTCAACACAAACCTTTACTGAGCTTGATGCTCTTGATATTTATCATAAGTGAGGGAAAAATTAAGAAGAAAAGAGATCGATGATAGGTCATGTATATAGCTCCCGTAAGCGGACACCATCGGGAAGCAGAAAAAGCGGTCCACGATTCTGGATTGGCCGCTTACGAGAATGTATAAATACAGAGTTTGTAAGAGCTAGAGTTAAAATGGGGTTTTGTTAAGGCGTAAATAAAGTAGAGCTGTCCGCTTACGAGAGTGTCCGCTCAGAGAGCTTCGACTGTATCAAGAAATATTGCACACATACACTTGATGAGCGTCTCCTTAGAAGACTAGGAACTTGATATCATCATTTATGTTACTTTCGAGTAAGAATGGAAATTAGACAAGAGAAGAAATAGAAACATGTCACAAATAATTAGGATAGAGATGGTTCACAAAAGGGTCTTTAGCCAATCAATCCCGATCCAAAAATTTGAGAGTGAAAGTTGTGTTCTTGGGCAAGATACTTTACTCTCACAGTGCCTCTCTCCACCCAGGCGTACGGAACCCGCAAATTGTCAGGGCAAGCTGACAAAAATGCTGGGGTAACTTGCAAAGACTTGCATCGCATACAAGTTGTAGTAGCAATACTCCTAGTCGCTTCCGGAGCCTGCAGAACCACTAAGCTTTGAAAAGGCTATTTTACATCGAGGTTCAGTACGTTGCATTAGTCACACATGGATTTTTTTACTATGATTTTGCCACAGTTTACAACAGGATAAATATTCTACCAGATATAATTATCATTCTGTTTCAAATTAAAGTAGAGTTTGCAACAACCTCAAACATGGATGATTCGAAATACATTACTTTTATTTAACGTAAGAACCTGCCGGCGAAACTCTAAGACAGTATTCCAGGAGTTGATGATCTTCTTTATTTCCGGGGGGGAGGGGGGGGGGGGGGGGAGAGGTACTCCCTATAATGGACTATACGGTTAGGTTTTTAAAAGGACCTTTCAAAATATCACGAACAGACGCACCTAACGGCTGATTCATCCAATATTTTAAGGGGCTACTCAAGCGAAAAGTTTAGTAAAAGTCGTAAAAGGGATGCAGTGTTTCAGCTGTAGGTATGTGAAAGGGGTACCATTTTCTATGGAAGGTATATGAAAGGGTTACCTTTTCTGTCAAAAAATGGTATATAAAAGGGTAAGGGTTTGGACCTCGGGGCGGAGCCTCCCCGTATAAAACTTTGTCAAGTACCCCCCCCCCCCCCCCTACTGAGATTGTAAGGAGAAATTAGGTGTTAATCAGAAGATCTGTTGGTTCACTCGGTTTTCTGTAATAACAATCATAGGAGAATAATGTCAGTCACAGCCGCTCATATTCGATTGCCGCATACTAAACGCCTTGTTATTTTTTGTCGTTCTTAATCTCCGCTGATTGATCCTGATTTAGTTTACTTTAGTAGTTTTTTCAGTGATTATATTTCCTAGTTAAATCGGTCTTTCTTTGGCGGTTTTCCTGAAATTGATCTTTAAGCGCAAGCAATTGATACGACGAAAGACATAATGGTCAGGCGGGTTGGGGCAGCACCCAGTAATCACCATCTTATACTTTGCCGACAAAAGCTTAAATTATGGATTGTCTGGCAACAAATGGGTTTTTTCCTTTAGATGTGCCGGAGTTAATAGCCGTGCAATACGGGGCTGTATTTACTCAAAGCTCGCTTTCATTACTGTCATTATCGCTATTCACGAATTTGAAGTGCGTATATTGGCATCGACCGACGATTGTACGACTGATGTCTTAGCTGAATTCAATAATTATATATTTTTTAACTACACTTGTCATCTGTAGAAAACATGTCGAATGCAGGTTGAATTCTTTGTTCAGTTAGAGAATCTGCCGACGGTTTAAATAACAGTACTTTAATGAAGTATAAGACTTTTCAGCTCAACAAGAAGTGTAGCACTTTTTTTTATACGAACGGATTCTGTACATGTGCAGTGATTATTTGATTTCGCTTCCTTTATCCCACCATATACATGTTTTATATTGGTAGGGACGAGTCGCCTGCCACCGACCCTACACAGCCATGCTATAAATGTCATATTCGCTAAATAACTACAATGTAATAAATACAGTAAATAAATGTTTCACGTTTCTCAATCGAGTCTCAAAAGATATAAAAATATATAACGGCTAGCTATGATAAAACTGAGATTCTTCTTCAAGTGATAATCGCTGAAACAACGATAGCCTACGGGCAGGCGTTCAATATATTCACCACCATCATTGCCGAATAAATATCAAAGATCTTCGTGTGTTATAAATCACTTATATTACACTTACCTTTGATTGTTCTTAGTAGTGGCAATAAATCTTTATTGGACGCTTAAATGACAACGTATTGGTGGCTGTCTACCATGCATACGGCAGGCCGATATTAAACATAGTCAGCAGCTGATCCCATGATAAAAAATTTGGCAATGACATAAAAGTTTGCATGTTATACTGACCGGTTTTAAAATTGGAAGTTGGAACCGTACGCTGTTAGCGAAAGTCAAAGCTGATTTTACAGCCAGATGGAGTTCTGATCCAAACGCAAATTCATTCATTTAATTCACTATGCTCAATCTGAATGGCTGTCATTTCAAATATTTGAAAGCTCGTCCTTCACCGGAAATCTACTGTTCTAATGATGTAGTTATCACCGTAAACCTCTTTAGAAAAGTACAATTGCACGACATTTTGATGGCAATTTCAAATCTAGTTGACGGTTCCGATCACTTCAAATATACCCTCTGCTGAACGATAAAGGACAATAAATCAAACACGAAAGTTGCCAATATTCAACCTTGCCCTAGGGTATTAATAATAATTTTTTTTGACCATTCGTGAAAAATAAGATTATGACCTTGGTGATCGCCGGTTTTTTTTTTTTTTTTTACAAACCGCCTTAAATCCTGTAACTGAACACTTTAAATTACCTTTTATCACCTATGAATAGCGGCAAATATATAAATTAAAATTTGTTTTCGTTAGGGCATTATTAAAATCTGTTTTCATTCGTTAACCAACTCTTTTGATGAGAATAAAAAAGACAGTAAATTATTATTATTGAAGTCATGTTTTCCTGACTTTCCTGCATGTCCTGGATAAAAGGACTTCTCAACAGAACAAGGCAAGTAAGTAAGTCTATAAGGTTCAATATTAGTAGAGGCAACGGGTAGATAAATATCGGTAACGCACGGCTTCACTCAAAGCCGTGCAGCTGATAAGTTGCTTATCAACTGGCTGAATTTTCACAATAGCCGAGTTTAAGTGATCAGTGATAATTTATCTTGGTTATGACATGCTTCTGCAGGCTTCCGGCGCATAAATGGGATTGTGTTTTAATGTTTTTTCTTGTGCTTTTGTATATTGTTGGTCGCTTTGGACTCGATGTCGGCTGAAGTTGCCAGTTGTCGCTCGAACTTCCCGCCTTTGTCTTATGATGGCTAAAGCATAAAAACTTATTGAACTCGAATTGCTGAAAATTGTCCTGCGCGCTCGCCTCACCAATGACATAGGTGTTTACCTAATTTACGCATTTGAAATATTTTCAGTGTGGAAATGTACCAGGGAAGCCGTGCAAATATCTTTATCTGTTTTTATTTACAAGAGAATTTTTAAGAGCACATGCTTTACGAACGAAAAATATTGACTCTAAATTCAAAGAAATCTCGGCGGGGTTTTAAAGTTTGGTTTATCACAAGTTAATCATCTTTACGAAACAAAAGCATTTAAAAATTACCCTCGGAAATCACTCCCTTTAATATCCTCTGACCTTGCTGAAACCTGCTGGATATCCATAAAAGCAGCTTTCTCTTCAAGGAAGCTCGAATAAAAAGACTGACAAATACATCTAATAACTTTATCTGAACAAGGCAATTTAAGAATTCTTTTTATTTCCAATTTACCATTAACTTAGCGGAGTTCCGGTGTCCATGCAGTAAATTAAATCAAGCGATAAGTAAATCGAAATTTTCTTTTGTAATTGAGAAAGGCATTCAGAAAACTTCAATGTACAAAGTGAATGGTGTCAGTTGAATACTGTTAAGATGAGGACAATTTGCTCAAACTGAACAAAAATTCACACGGCGAACAGCGGCGATTAAACCAACCCTGAAATAATCTCCTTTTAAATAGCCGATTATTACTTGAAACAGTCTTAATAAGCTATAACATCCACTGATTCGCAAGGAATATTGTTAATATAAACCATTATTTTCCATGGTATACAATCGACACAATTTCGACTGATTTGTTATTACAGACTAAAAAAATCCTGAAATGAGAGTGAACAACCTTCAAATTAAAATATATTTGTAAAACCTCTTTCTTAGCCATTTTAATTTTAATTTCATTGCACACGTCAATATCGTCTTTTAATTTCAGTTTGTGAAGATTATTTAAAGGTTGTTACAAATTTATGCTGTTAATTAAAGGTGTCCTCGTAAATTTCTTCTGTCTCTTATGTTTGCTTGCATGCCTTAATAAAAAATATCCCCCTATCCTTTCAATGAACATATTTGATAAGGTTTGCTTGGTTAAATTGAGTCGTGTTTGAACACGATTGTGTCTTGTCAACGAAGCAAAATTCTAGTTCCTTATTGGAGAAAATACCCGGGATTCTATAATAATCAAAAAATGATTTCGATTTTCAAGCAGAAAATCAAATCAAATTCATGAAAGCTTAATAATTTGCTCTGGATTTGCCCAAGGAGTAATAAAACTGTTCATTGAAAACGTTTAATAACGGACGATGTCTGAATTTGTCGTGTAAAACACTTTTCTTCGGAGTACACAATGTCGACAGTCGACTTCAGTCCCTAGTCCCGAGTCGAGAGGTCAAATGTTTCTTTACTGTGCGAATCAAAATCGCGTGAACACTTTGATTTGACTTTGACATGATCAAACCGCAAGAAAAATAGTCAGGAAACTCAAATTTACACTTTGCTTTTGCAGAAAAGCTTTGCGAAAGTCGCAATAAAATAAATACAGGGGGAAAATAGACCAATTTTTGGCAAAGGAAAATCCAAGCTTAAATCAAAAGTGTTCATGCTTTCCTGAATCGCTTATAGTAAGATTGGTTCAAGGAGAGTAAGTTTCTAAAGAAACTTGTACAAATGACTCCATTCCTTATCAACTGTAACCTGACAAGGTTAGATTACCGCCGTTGTGGTGTGTTGGCAGCTGAGCGTGTAAACGCGTCCGAACTCGTCTTTAGTCTGCGGTGTAAAATCTTCCGCGACTAAGTCTTGTCCACTTCGATATGTCAGCTGGTAGGCTTCACAACGGCGCAAAAGTTGCTTTATCACCTCACTGTTTATAACGAGAAAAGTAAATTTTCCTTTTAGTCTCGTTTTGCGGTTAGGATCGACTAATTGTCCTTGCAGAGATAAATATAGGTATTGCTTGTTACGGAGTATGGATCGATAAACGGTGGCCTCAATCCGAGAAAAATTATGGCGGGCTGCTCTCAGTGAATCAAAATGAGAACCGTCCAGGCATTATCTTATAGCTCGTGCTCGTAGGAATATGGTTTAAAGGGAATTAAGTCATTAAATTTAAAACAAATCATTGCTGGTTCACTAATTTATAACCGATAAAATTAAATCATACTTACCATAAAGGAATTTAAAGATTTAAGAAGAAACGCCCGTCACCACCGCAGCGCGAAGAGACTGTTACCGCCGTTATAAAGCATGTGATTCCATCAATCCCTCGAGCGGATACTACCCGGTCTTAGACTCATTTAAGCCCAAGAATAATTTATTTATTCATAATTACAAGTCGTAAATCTAACCAAAGGCTACGTTATGATTAATGAAAATGCTCTGGAGTCCATTTCTCTTGTAATTCCGGAAATTAAAATTTGCCCACAAGGGAAAGAAATTTTGAAACCCTGCAAGGAATTCTGACATGATATCTTACAGTTGATAAGCTGTTATCCACTGTACTCCTTTATTGAAAGCCAATTCCATGATCATTTTTAAAGTCGATATTTCAAATTTATAATTCTCAATCAAATGCTTTTTATTTATTTATTTTTTCATTTACGTCAACGGAAATCTGCTCTGCTCTGAGTGAAGCTGGAATATAACAACGTTAACTCTTCGCGAAATATTAATTCGCTAAATAATAAGGAAAGCAGAGCAATAGAAACACTTTTCATGAATTCTAGAAATGACCCCGACTTATTCAATATCAATAAGATAAAATAAAATTAAAAATTAAATTTTATAATTTTTTTTACAGGTTTTCGTGATTTTTTGATCGTGAAACTGGACTAATATTGAATAAATTTCCCCGCACTTAACCGAATGAGCTGAGCAAGGTAACCAGACAAAAGAACAACGACAAAAGAAGAGGAATTATAATCTTATTTCTTAAGTGTGCCGAGCGCGTTCATTCAAGTACTCCTTTGCGCAACAGTACAGTGGTTGTTCGACAAAAACAAAATGGTTGACTTGAGCTGGAACTAACGAATTTTCAGGTTACTCGGCGTATATAATGCTTAAAGGTGAGTAAAAATGCGACTATTCATTGAAGCAATGATTGCAGAGATGGAGAAACAGAGTTCGTCCACACGAAGTACGTAATACGTTCGATGCAATCTATAAAAGGAAAGGCAAGGCAAAATATAACATTATAAAATAAACTATGAAAATAATAGACTTGCCTTGAGTTGGGCGATCAAACTTCTCCTTCAAAGATCAGAAAAAAACTCGTACAAACGGTATATTGTGCGTATATACCTGAATAAATGTTTCACAATTTTACAAAAAGAGCTCAAAATTAAATTGAACTCTTAATTAGCAGCAAAATTCAAACAAAAAAGCGAGCCTGGTGATAATATAAGATTGTTTGCTCTATTTGACTCGAGCAAATATTAATATTGTTCATCAAGTTTAATTCGCTTTGATCTTGATTAGAAAAAGAGAAGTTTATTGTTTAATAAGCAAGACAAATCTAAAACATGCTCATATTAATACACGTATTTGATGCTGCGTTGAAAATGACTTCTGTTTTCGTATTGTGGCAAATTCGTTCTTGTGAAAGAAAGGAAACTGATAAAGGCCAATCTATACTCTGCTAAAATGCCAGGAAATATAGGATTTTAATTCACTAATGCATTACGTCTGGACGAAACAAATCCATTTAATTTAAAAAATGTTTGCTAATTTAATTTATATGTTATTGTTCATTTTAAGTAAATTTGCTGTTATCTTTCCTAAAAAAAATGTTAAGATGCCTAAAAGTAAAAAATCGTGCTAATAGAGTTACTAACAGTTATATAAATTTCTCACTTCGACATTATGTACATTGGATGGCACACAACAATATTGTAATTTTTCGTCTTCTTTTTCTTTAAATTTAATTTGGTTTTGTAACAGCTGCATAATAAGGCGAAGGTGAATGATGAATTTTCACCCGAGTCACGTTTAGACGACGCGTTTAGTTTTAATTGATTTAATAATCGCTCAATTCAGAGTTTGAGGCGATAAACTACGCTAAAGTGCACCGAGTTATGCCAGAAGTGCGGAATGTCTCCATGCAGAGGAAATCGATTAAGATTTTACCGATGTTATCCATTTGTTGACAGAGCAGCCAACACTTGGCGATTCAATATAAAGCTTGAGTAAACCTCACGACATTGGCCACTTGCAGAGATTTTTGTTAGGATTTCTCTCCGGCTGTGCAGAATATTTCATGTGTAATTTTTCTGAATCACAAGTTATGTTTTCATGCACGTTGTACCGGAGTGAAAGGTGAACAAATGCTCTTTGATTAAAGAATCGAATTTGAGATAATACTGGGTTGATGGAGAAAATATCACCGGTTTATATTCTAAAAATGATAAACAAATTGAGCCTGGTTTTAATGGCAGATGCAAAAGGCTTTTAGCAGCTTAACGGACTTTTCCATTATCTAATTCTAGGCACGATTCATTGCAATAAACAAAACAAGACGAAACACACACAGAAAGTGCCACATTTGAAAACGTCGAGTTATCAATAAAATCTTCCCTAAAGAATCGTATTTGACAATGGAAACACCCCATATAGTTATATCCCCACTCCATTATAACTATTACTTCACTAGTCAAAATTTAATGAATTTAACTCACAATGAATTAATAAAGCAGTCGTGAATTTTTAAATGAAAGTTTTAAAGTACTGTCAGGCAACCCTTAAGAAAATTTCCGTTTGGTGGGGCTGCACCTTTGTTAGAATCTTAACTTAGAGTGGAGTTAATCAAGAGTTGTAATGGTTCATTACTCTGAAAGAAAAGCTAAAGACGAAGAATTCATTTAAGAGTGTATGATGTGATTATGACTTTAACATGACTGTGTTTTTAGAAGCTGTTATTGAGCCACAATGACGCATTCAGTACCTGGAAGGTAAACAAGGCGCAATATCAATGAGATTCCACTTTGCATAAAAAATATAAAGGAAGCAACGTATATACGATAAATGAAATTAAAGGTACCGGAATTCAAAATAACGCTTGCTTAGATGTACTTCTATTCAATAATCGAATTTTCTTTAAGGGGAACATAAGTTTGTGAAAACAAGGATGCGATAATGAAAAGCTTTTTGTATGTTATTGACAATGTAATAAGTTTCGTGCCGGTCAACCACTCCACGATATGGATTATTAAGTATGTTATCAACTGGTCTATATTAACCATCTCTTGCCGGCAGTCTTTTCAAAAAAGCATTAAAAACAAAACTAGGAAATAGAAGTCACATCCGAGGTTATTTGATTGAAAAGTAACAATACGTGTAATAGTATATAATACGAGGCCAACTTCGTGGGAGACTAACAGCGAAACGCTATAACAACGTTAATCCAAAGAAAACTTTCCTTTAATAAACACGACCCAAATCAAGGATTATATAGCAATGGACACATTCAATGCAAAGGAAGGTATGGATTCAATCAGGTAATTCTGAAACTTCGTGCTTTCATTTTCGACTTGTTAGAAGAAGAGACGATTAAGAGTAATTATTTATTGACTTCTTCTTATAATGATTTTAGGCGATGCTAGCAATTTGAACTCTAAGTGTAGAAGTGAACGTTGTAAATCTGTTTACAAAAGCTAACTACAAACTAGTTCCTTGCAACGTGCTCGGTGCTGTCGAAAGTGTGGATGGTTTCTTGTGCTTGTAATAATTTCACTTTAATTGAAATTTTTAGAAAGTACGAGATGGCATTTATCAGTTCTTTTTTCATTAGACAACTATAAAACCGCTCAATGATCAATATTTAATTATTGAGATAAAAGTAATGTTGTTATGTTAGAAGCACACGCGCGCCCAGAGATAAGCGTTGTTTCTTGTTTCACATATTTACCAAAAGTCTTCTGAAATTAAACTACCTTAAGCTGAGAAAAAGAAAGCGGTTCTTTATATAGGAAAGAGGTATAACTATCTCAAGGTCTAAGGCGTGGTGATAGTGGAACTTGTTAGTGTGAAAATCTAAAGGACTTCTTTTACTGCGGAGAACAAGCCAGGTACAATTGCGTGCACTAAGTAGTTTTGCTTTGTAATCTTACACAGATTCCAGTTGAACCATCGAAACATACATACATCATACATCATGTTTATTTACCCTAGAATTTACAGAGTTAAGGTGAATCAGCTAATATCTCCGAGCATTACAGGCCTGACCACCGTGGCCATCGGGAACTTCGTTCCCTACTCCTTTCGAATAGTGTCGTGGGTTTTTTTTTACGTCCCCTTCGAATTGACATGTAGGATGAAGGAAACTAGCTATATAGGCCAACCTGAACGGCTTAACGTCACCGCCCAAATGACGCGATTACTTATTCTTTGGTCTTTGTTTACTCCGATATCTACGCCAATTTCTCTCCAGCACCGTGAGAAAACCACGTTATAATTAGTTTAGTAGCTGCTAATGTTATTGAAGTTTGTCTCAGTGACTATTCGTTTTAGAAAACGCGGATGAATAAAACTGAAGTAGGAATGGTGAAAGAACTTTTAGATTTTTCGTTTTTAAATTTGAGTAATCTATTGACTTCACAATGAGCAATTTCTACGTAGGCGTTCATCTGTCAGGTCAGTTTACTCTTATGCAGTTTGAGGTGTGAGTGATAAGCATTTTAAGCCATAAACTATAGCGTTTAATTAACCTCGGGAGGCAGACAGATAATCCAATATTTAATCCGACTATTAATTCTTTGTTAATGCCATGCATTTCTTACTATAGTTCTCACTACATCGCCTGATGAAGATTAGCAGTTAAGCAGTCGAAACGTCGCGATCAACATCTCAAAGCGACTCCATCGTGAGACAAACGATTAAACGTTCATCTAGTTCTTACTAGTTTTTCCTTCACTTTTTATACGCTTATTAATTTGTTACATTCAAACTGGTTTCATTTAACAACTGACGATGGATGAGGTTTCATCATGTCTTGCTTAAACTTAAAAAGTATCGTGTTTGTCCTTAAAGCATTTCTTTCAATGTTTGTTCTGCGTACGTGTTAGACCTCATGGCAATATCTCCCGCTAAAACGGACTACCACTAGTTGATGATTTGTTCTAGTATTCTCATCACCTGTCTGCTTAACAATATATGGATATTGTAGGGCGAAAATAGGTGTTGATCATATGGCAGGACACAAGCTGAGCTAGATTTTGACCTTCAAATTTCTACTTAAATTTTCAACGGTTTCTTGAAAGTTTTACGTTAAAGCACTTCAATCATACTCTCGACTGGATAAAACAAAAACAAATCGTTAACGCCCTAAAACGATTTTATTGTTCCGTTCTTCAAGTGAAGGGCAGAAATTTCGCGTATGCCGCCTTAAGTAATCAATGGATTCCCCACCCTATTTGCCTTTGACATCTAAATAGTAACACAATCTTAATATATTTAAATCGGCTTGCATTTTGAACATAGTCGGGAACTTCAATAACGCTAAAATGCCTTGTTAAGCATGGAGATGATATGGTTTCAGTGTGAATTAGCTCGCAAGGAGGGCAGACATCCATCTGAATCCATCTGCTTGTGACAAAGCAAAACATGTGTGCCCGAACAATTAAAACTTTTTTCCGAAAACAGCTTAATTAAAGGTACACTAGTATTATTTTACAATAAATATCCTCTCTGTAAAGAAACCTTTCTTGTAAGTGTATTTGTTTACATTCAAAGAAAGGGGTAATTAATGTTTTGGGTCTTTTCCATTCACATGCTTTCCTTTAGTTGTCCAATCATTGAGAGCAGATTCCAAACTTGTTGTGGAAACAGATTCTCACTTGAGCCCCTCATTCTCGAGTCAATAACATCCGTATCGATGCTTATTCACTGGTGACTGGTGCATTAACGACTGTTCTGTATTCTTTTCTTATTTCGCACGAGTTTGTTTACTTTACTCGACCTCCAGCTGGCGGTGTTTGGATTCGTTTTAAATTCATAAAGCAATGACAATATTTGAGCGATGAATTGCGCAAGGTTTTGTTCTCTTGATGACTTAAACAAATAACTGAGAGCATATTTGCATTTTCCTTTAATTTTTTTCATTTGTTTCGTGTTTTTTTTATGACATTCTCCTAAGTCGCTTGCTGTTCAGCTTGTTTAGCCGCAGCCCAAACTTTGGTTTTCAGTTTAGTTTGTGACCATGGTTGAATGTTTCGCGTCGGGCTCAGGGTAGCTTTTCTGCTCCAGAGCGTTTCATGTTAATGATTTAATTTCCTGTGGTTGTTTTCGAATAATAACTTCTTTGCAAACGCTCCTTTGTGGGAAACAATGCAAACCACTGAACCGGTTTCCAGTCACATGGAAGATTAAAAACGAAGGAACGCTGACAAAGAAAATTGTCAAAACCTCATGCATCAGAAAAGCTTCATCTTTTTCCCAATAATTATTTACAATACAGGCAATTTGCTAAATGAAACAATAACTCCAACACTGCGATTCATTGCCGCCTTCGTACCAACCACGCTCCCAGATTTCCCAAGCGCTTAAAGTTGCCCTCTCGGAAACCACAATGGCGGTATTTATACAAGACATTCATAATATTTGAATTGTATAATACTTCATTGTTTAAAAGCTATTGAACTCTTGTGCGGTTTAAATCACAAGCACCGACAAGGCAAACTCATTAACGTCAAACATCTAAAACTAACACTGCTGTTGTAGCGAGTGTGACACAAGGAAACCATTTTTTAAGATATTATCTCCCTCTGAGGTTCGCAGATTGTTCCTAATTGCCTCGGTTATTAGCATTGTTGTTAACTCGGTAAAACGTTTACCGCCTTATCGCGGCAGAAAGCGTTCGGCAAATGGCAAACCTTAACGATTATTTCAAAGAATATTTCACTGATAAGATTGGTATACGGACTAATTATGTAAAAAAAGCACTATATAAACAGCGGCATGTCAATATAACGAAATAAAGATCGCGAGTATTTTAGAATTTTAGGTTTGAGAGAAGTTGTCTTTTCTTGTTTTTAACGCGAATGGCGATGTTGTTTTGCTTAAAAATTTCTTCAATGAACTGCTTCGATTTGCCTTTGGCCAATTCCACAAAATACACTAGTTAACAAAACAAATTGTGGTATAAGATACTTAAGATATAGATATGTTCTATGTTGATTGAATTGCAATTATTAAGTTGGGTGTTTTTGGCAATCAACGTTCTTTTAAAGGCCAAGCAAGAGTGCAGTTTATCTTTTGGTAACAGCAGGCTATTTATAACATCACGCGGCTGGAATACCGTCGTAGGCTTATCCGGTCATTCTGTCTGTAATGATAAACAAGAAAAAAATATTTGGATGTTCGTTTTTACAATAGTTTACCTTTAGGGAAAACTGGACGTTTTTCGGAAATTCACTTTATTATGAACCGAATCATAGAAAGATTTCAAAGATGGGGTGGTTTTTGACTCGGATACAATAGACGAACAGTGCAGTACCGGTCGTCATTTTGCTGGCACGGAATTGAATCTAAATGTTTCTTTAGCGAGTCAGTCATTCTGTCGGCAAGATCACAGCAGTCTTGCTCCATGCGTCAGTCAAAGAACATGAACCAATGAGTGGGTGCCTTTCTCAAAATGTGTGCCTTTGTTCGCCCGACCCCTCCTTAAGCTAAGCACTAAGATGCTTTCCATTTGGGGGTTTTCGGTTCCGTTTATCACCAAAACTCCCTGCACGCTAAGCGCCGTTTCAAGTTTCACGACAGCAATTATTCTGAAGTGGGTTTTTTGCCCTAAGTGAGCATTAGGTGCTAATCGCTATCACAACTCATCGCCACTTGAGGTTGTCAAATCATTCAATTAATTTGGATGACAATTATGCGTGCACGCAGCAATCAAAACAAGCTCGTCGACCGACGGTGACTTCTATTGTACCGCCGCACATCACTTTAGTATAGACACCGAATTTAATCCACCCCCAATAGCGTTACCAAAGGTTTCGTAACTCGGTGCGCGCTTTGGAGCGAACGGCGCAGAACAAGTCGCCGCCGTGTACGAGAAAAGCACAGCGCGTGAACACAGTTAGCAGGATGCAAGGCAATGATCGGTTTTCTATCAATTCTCTCATTGATAACAGGAGTCGAGGAAGCCTGAGCAGTGATGCGGAGGACGCGCAAGATATTTCTGGCCCTGAAGACGACTCCGGTCAGGAAACGAGACACGCAGTGACATCATTTACTGTCAAAGACATTTTGGATCCACACAAGTTTAACGCTCCTAAAAGGCGATCAAGCGAAAGCGATTCAGACACAGAAAGCTCCAGTAAAGAAGAATCAAGAAATAATTCGTCATGGCATCCGTGGATGGCGGCAACAAGACTTAACCGTACGCAAAAATCAAACGGTAAGAACAGCGACGATTATAATCAAAGCAATTCACTCTTGTAAAGAAATGATTGTCTTCCTATCACGTTTGATTTACCTTAAATTTAAGTTATTGGGTTGTAGGAAAAATAATCATTTTATCTTTGCTGCAGAAATTTTGATGTATGCTTCTTTCTAGGTAACACGCCTAAAAGCGATTAAAGAGGAAACAGGCAAATTATACCCGGCACCGTTTCATTTATTCCCAGTTCTGACCACTGAGCTCATATTAACAGCCATTTAGCTTAAAAGCTTTACCGCAGCAGCAATTAATTCTCTATAAAATGGATGTAAAAAGTATTTCTGGTTTTACTGACGTTTTCCGCGTTTACCTAATGTAGTGTTGATAATTTGTCTTCTCCTCGCACGACGACACAGTCGAGTCTGCACGACTATCTCCTCAAACACGATCAGTTAACCACTTCATTGAAATGTCTGTTATCTGAAACACAGACGATTACTCGTCGCTCATTAAGTATGAACTTTTAATTTCTCTTCGCACAGAATCTGAAAAATGCACGGAAAAGGACAAGAACGATCTCGAATCACCCGACCATCAGGAGAACGAGGAATGTAAGTCGACAACAGGGTCCAAATCAAAGCGAAAGCGAAGCGGCTCCGAACGATCAAAGGAAGGAAAGCCACGGCGCGCACGGACAGCCTTCACGTACGAGCAACTCGTTGCTCTTGAGAACAAGTTTAAGAGCACGAGATATCTATCGGTTTGTGAAAGACTTAACTTGGCTCTCTCGCTAAGCCTGACAGAGACACAAGTGAAAATCTGGTTTCAAAACCGACGCACAAAATGGAAGAAACAAAATCCTGGCGTTGATGTTACTGCTCCACCGCGGCCGACAACTCTGCCACATGCACCTTCTCTGGCCGGTTACGGAGCAGGGATTCTGTGTACATCACAGTGTCCAACGCAAATGCACCACTATTCGCATTACCCTCCACCCACAAGCGCTCATGCACTGCCGTGTATTATCAGACCGCATCCAACTTATGGACATTTGTAGTTGAAGCGGTAAAAGAACTACATCAAAGATACCTCAGTGATACTAACATAAACAGACGAGAACTCCATAGGAACTCTGTATAGAAAGAAATGAAATGTATTTATGTTTGAAATCAGTATGATGTCTAATTTTCCATACAACTATGCTTGTGGCACGCTTTCGCTAAGAGTGAAAGAAATTGATTTATGCTGCAGTGGGAATATCCTTTTTACTCGCTAAATACCGAACCGAAAGTTCTGATCAGTGCAGTTCGCAAATCTGCAATGTATACATCATTATCGAGGGCTTTAGGAGTTTTCTAAATTTCACCATGGTATTTAATATCCATACTATGGAAGTACAGCCCTTGTATTTTGTTCGGCTTGAAAGCAAGCATTTGTATGCAACTCTTGGATTTTCATGTCTGACTCTGGCAGACCTTTTTCTTCGAATGAAACCCAGCCAATTGTTTGAATCGGAAACATGAACGTGGGAGCTATTGGAATATTGATATATTTGTAGAATTTCTGAACTGTAAATACTGTATAAAACCAAATGTACATTGTAATCGGTCTCGTGAAGGATTATATACAAAACGAAATTGCAATAAATGTTTTCCAGGCTTGTGACTTGAAGTTACAACCCGAAAGACTGTGTTAAACTTGAAATGAAGTTTTTCTTTCATTGTTATAGGGAAATGAACAAAATAAATATATTTTAGACTCATCCTTGTCATATATAGTAAGGCCGTTTCTTAAAATCTCATCTCTTCCATAAACAGCTGTTTCTAAATTTTGACTTATTTTATGTTATAACGGCGGCGTCGGAGCCATTGCCATGAACTTTGTTTGCATCGAGAGGCAGCAACGACTGAACTGGCAAATCAGTCGCTAAATAAATTTTATTTTTACTTCAGAATCATCCTTGACCCAAACAAAGTGTTCAGTTGTTCTATGAAAATTTGTTTTGCTAATTGGCAAGAAATGTTTCTTTGAATGCTGCAATGAACCGCCTCCTTTGTTGATCCATTACGGCCCAATTTGGCCACACTGATGGTAAACCGACCAAGTCATCAACCACACCATGACATTTCTTGTTTTCTTCGCACAAAAAGATTTGTAATTCTCAACAAATATTGAATTTACGACCACTTCCTGATGTCGGCTTTGTTTGAAAGAGATTTCGAGCGGAAAAGCCCACACTATAGGGCATAGGACACCTGGTCGCGAGTTACACAAAATATCATTCATTTTCAAAGCAAGACCTTGACATTCAAGCGTTCCTTCATTTAGATATTTTCAAAATATGCTCGAAAAAGGTCTATTGACAAATCGTTGTTTTTAAAACTGAGTTATGCTCTTTTGGTAGGATATTTCTCATTCATTTGAAGTCTCCCACGCCTCGTAAAGATTTGAGATAAGCTTCTTCCAAGTTTATTAACTCATTGTTGAATATGTCTCGCTTTAAGTGACCAAAACTGGGTCATTGTACTTAATTTTGCTGTATAAATTTCGAAGTCTTAGATAAAGGTAACTGCGGAGATAAAAATAGGCTTTAAGTACAGAACGAAGTGGGTTGAAATAATACTGAAATTGTTTTTCCGTTGTTGTTCTAATGTGTCACAAAAAATGATCAGTTTCAATGTGTCGGCCTTTTCAACCATTAGCTTGGTTCATTCTGTTTTTAGCTTGCTTCATTTCAATTCTGTTTTTAATTGAATAAAAAAATTGCGACATGTCTTAAGGACTCCTTTGTGTCTGTAAAGTTTCTCAATTTTCTTCAGTCTCAAGTCAAAAGCACATGGAATGGCAACGGCCGCGGTCTTTGTTGTTTGGTTTGAACCTTTCGGTCTATTGTTAGTTCATGAATGAACTTTAAAATTGTTCTTTGCGGAACACTGAGGTGTTACAACACACAACGATTTGAATATCTGGTGTTTTGTAAACGTTTTACATTCTGTATCAGTTAGCTTTGATAAAATCCGTGAGAGTTATATATTGTCTTTCTGGTTAACCCTTTCTGGTTAAAACTGAGTTTGTTCAAACAACAGCGAACCCAGTGGCGACCAGTCCCTTTCTGAACGAGTTAACTGGGTTTAAACTTCTATACCATCAGTTTCGGCTTACAATCGGTAAATGTTCTTTCATTTCTCGAAGAGGTATGGATATCAAGGCATTTTTAATAACATGTTTCGTTACTAAACAATAAAAGCCGCTTTCTAAAGACAAGTTGAACAAAACTATAGCCGAGATGTTATCTTCCAGCCTGGAGCAATGGCGCTGGTATTGCGGTTAAAGCTTTAGTTAAGATGGCGCCATAACGGGACCTGTAAGACGCTGCTCATTTTCACTGTTCACAATTAACTCCATAAACCTCATTCCCGTTGCTTGTGGCGTTCAGAAAACGTTACCAACAATGGTTATGTACTTGTGGTAACTTTTTTCTAAACAACCTAGTATGAAAAACTAAACTTGGAAACATTTTCAATTCTTCGAATGGAATAGGATCACAAGCAAAAGTCATATCAGTTGTATATCGCAGTAAGTATGATAATGAACCAAGAGAGGACTGGATGCATAGATCATCATCCAAAGGATACTATTCCAAAAGACTGTGTAATTTGAATGAGAGGCCAAGTGGATCTTCTTTGTAGTTAGAAACTCGATTAAAACTACCACTCTATCTGAAACTCACTTCGAGTTCGGCCCCACACTTCAGTGCGAGCATTACTAGTGATATATTTCAGCCACACAGCATTTCAGTCAAATCGTTTTTTCTCTAGCGCAGGACAAATGTTTGCAACCATTTAAAAGAGGATTAAAACAAAGAGAACGATTATATGTAAAGAAGTTAACTTGTAAAGAGTGTACAAGGAAAAAATGCCATAAACTAATATGTCAGTGCTGACATTATAGCATAAAGCCCAGTGTCGATTTATGTTACATCCAATTCCCATAAAAAAGTAGGAGAGAACAGAACAAGATAGCATTTCAATGCCAAAACTGATATAATATACTTCTTCATCGACATCGACATCGATTACGATAGTTATTTGTTGACCGGTGAAACTGATTGAATGCAAACGAAAGCCGGATATCAATGCAGAAAATCCGGGAATGTTGCTCATACAAACTTGAATTGAAACAATCCTTGTTCTGTCGTTTAGTCATATTTAAACACCATGTAATGTATCTGCTCAACTGTAAGTGTTGGCGAATTTAATTTACAACGTGCCCACGAAAAAGGCGGAAAGCAGGTTTGTTTCTTTGTCAAGTCAAGGAAAAAATCAAGCCCTCGCATATACCTACATCATTGTGTACAGTGACTACAATACAAATACTAAGGTGGTGGTGTGATATGATTCAAATTCCATGAACTTTATTTCCTTTTTTTTACTCCATTTATCGGGATTACACTATTTTTTTTAAAAGAAGCAATGGAAGCAACGGAAGCTGACAACTGCTATGCCAGCATTGAGATCGCTTTAAGGTTATTTTTAAGTAGATATAAAAAATGTTTATGATTCTCCCATGTGCTAAATTCCTCGGGGAAAAAAGCTATTCTCATAATTAGTCACTAAACACGAAACCAGTCAAGATTCATGTAAGAAACCTAACTTAAAATCTACCTATAGTTAGGTATACTGATAATATTGTGAACTTCTAAATTTTAGCAAGTTTGCTTAGATCGCATAACAATGTCAGAAAGCATGTGTAAGCTATGGTATAGTAATGAGGCAAACGAAAATCGGGCCGTCACAATTTCTGAAACCCAAGAGTGATTCCCATATAAACACAATGTACAATCAAGTATTAAGGTAATGAGAATCTATGATATGGTCACCAGAGGGAAATGTCTAGTAATTTAGACATATTCTACTAAATAACAAATGCATGAAAACTATTAAAGAGAGTTTGTACACTGGCGTTATGTGCATACTGAAGCACATTGGCCACAAAAATAATTGCCGAGTGAACGAATTAACTGAGATACATATCAGGGTATATCTTTTGTCCTTTGTCATGTAGTGACAACGTAATTTATCGTTCACCAAGTAGTTAGCTATAAACAAAATTCCAAGATAATAAATATTTAATTAAAGGAAAAGGTTATTTCCTGAGACCATCATTCGTTTTTTTCCTAAACACAAGTTGTCGCATGTTCATCTCAGTGGCACATTGTACAGCATACATTGTACGTATCTCGGAGTCCACAGCGCACGACAATTCATGCATATACTAATGCAGTGAAATAAAAACGGTAAAGATAAATGAAATAAGCGATAGCAAAAGCTACTTACAACGCTGTGCTTGCGAGTACAAGTATACTTGCGAGAAATATCACTGCGATGGCGCCGGTTCAGTTAAAAACTAGATAAATATGACTGCGGCAAATGACAAATAGTCAAAACATTTGGATAACGCCATGTTCTCTGATGAACTGAAATTCTTTTACTAGAATATATTTTTCTTTGATACTCACTGCGTCGAGCAGAAAATGTCCTGTTTCTTTGGGTTAGCCGGCGATCCACGATACAGTTAGTGTGGTAAGTACCTCGTGGACCGGCTTTAACCCGACAAAGGTATAACTTTTCGTGTAATTGAGAATGCATGTGTTTTTGTCAATTAATTGTTAAGATCTCAGCATCTGTGCCAATCCCCGATCGATTCCTCGATTTTTAAGCCATTGAACACTACGATTATTTGAGAATAAGATGAAAATTGAAGGTCTTGTAGAAGCTTTTTGTTAACAATCCTAATTAAACTTATTTGCTTAAAGAAAACCTGGAGAAAAGCAAATATCTCGCGCAAGTTAAGTTTGACTTCAGTCCAACTTCTGTGATGCCTCCGTGATCGAAAGCCAACGAAAAAAAAATCTCTCGAGACATCATCTAAAAATAATTTGAAAACTCAATGTATTAAAAAAAAATGCTGTGGAAATCGTGAAATGTCGGGTAAACTTTTTCATGTGCCATTGACAAAGTCATTGCTTTGTCGGCAAACATAAAAGGGAAATTGGCCATTATTCTCGACTCTCAAGCGATTTGTTTATTCGTGAAGTCTGCCATCATTGCGCCTCACGTAAAGAAGGAATTAGCCGTGGCGAACAGTTTAATTAAATAAGTCTTTGAAAGCCTAAGTAAATACAGTTAATGAGAAAACACACAAAAGCTTAGAATAATTTAGGGACTTAACTTGTTGACTATTATCAGCACACGTCCTTGAGTTTGATTGTTTCCACTCGAGTCTTGATACGGCTTTGTATTTACCCGGCTGGGGGCCTCATAAAGGCAATTTATAACATTTTTTTACTCACGTTTAAAGCTATTATACTGGTGGTCAATTGAGACATGCATGAAATTCCTTAAGAATAAAAACTTTCTATGAATTATGTTGGATTTTCCCGGCATTGGACAGGTTTGTTAATGAATCACATGGGCTTGTTGGAAAACTGGTTGTAACACTTCTATTCACGAGCCATTGCTACAAACAACATACATTCAAAAACGTCTTCTGCTTCGTTAAATTCTGTCACCTTTTGATTGTAACAGAAAAATATCAGCTGCATGCTAAAAAGGCAGGTTTTGATTGCGAACTGAACACGTGTTTCCAACAAAATCAAGGCTTCGTCTTGATAATGGTGGCACAGTTATTTCTGAATCTGCTTAACCGGTGCCATTTTGTCAATTTATTTCCAACCGCGATGAATAAAGACCCCTTTTGAGAAATAAACAAACCATTTAATTCTCCTTCCTGTGAATATTGGTCTTCAGTTTCTTACAACAACAACATCCTCTTTATTACCCTTTTTCAATTATTTTACAAGATTACATAAAAATATAGAGTTAGAAAACAAGGGTACTGGCAACCCGAAATAACCATTAGGTTCTTTGATACACTGTACGCTTGAGAGTCGTGATACACTGTACGTGTCAGAGACGTACACCGGGGTGTGACACCTCTAATAAGACTTGCATCCGCCGTACAGGCATGTGTTGATGAAGATGTACCGGTCCCGCAAATTGACCTATAATGTCCTAGATTATTTAACAATTTCCCGATACAACTGCCCGCAATCCCGAATCCCGACAATTATGAAAATTCCCAACAAATTTTGCATTATTCACGGAGCCATGCATGACAGCCCTTGTTAGGCTTGTCACCCCCCGTCCGTAACATCTTGCACTTCTGTCGGGAAACCAATTCGATAACACTCGTTAATAGAAAAGTAAATAGACCCCGGTGATGTATTGGCCGAAATAACCAGTTAAGAATACTGTTAGTCTTTGTGAATGGCTGTTTGTCTAAACGTTTTATTGAATTCGTGGCGAGGTAATTAATTCTAAGATGATTATATTTTTACGCAATGGTACATTAATCGTGTGTTATTTAAACTGTTCAGAACGGTCTAAGTATATATGAAATGAAATACGCATATATAATCTTTTAATGCATGTATACGGCACACAGCAAAGGAATCCGTGAACTCTATGACATATAACTATAAGAGCAAATTATTGCAAAGCGGCTTTTCTATTTTAAGTACCTTATCCCTTGAGGGCTAAGTGGCTTAAATAAACCTAATAAGACCCGCGGTTTCCATGAATGCTGCTTAAACCAATCTCAATTGTGTCCCGGTGTAATAAATAGGTATAAATTGGCGTCAATCAATTTGATCTATTAATTGTGGCTCTCAATCGAGACCCGGCGACCTTTTAAAACAATTAACCGCCGCTTATTGTGCAGTGTTTACAATACCCCGGCGTTTGATAGCCCCAGGCCCTTGTGTTTAATTGCTTATTGTGTTTAATCTCTTTGACTTTGCCGCAAAACTAATAAAGTTTTATGAAAAGCAAAGAAGCAATGGCGCGTGAATTGGTGGTCCATTGTTCCGCATTTCGTCAGCCATTTTTGGCAGAATCCTTTCTTTTACAACAACATAAATCACTGTATGTAGTCCATAGTTTCGGATCCGCACGAAAATAATTATTAGTATTAGAAAATTGTCGTTCGAAACTCAGAATGAAGTCATAGGAAACCAAAAATGAAGTCATAGAGGCAAAAAAAAAAAAAAACTTAGTCATGTATCCGGGATAAATACAATCTTCTGTCTGTCTGGTCCCTTAGCTCCCACTGGAGCATAAGGCAACAAAACGTCACCAGTCAGCCCGCAGTATGGGAAGCCAGCCGGTTGATCTGGTACCACGTCTTCCCTGTCTCCTTTATTTCTGTCTCTATCGTCTGCCCCGATTCCTTTTGCCCAAATGCAATCTTTAATTCGTCACAATTAGTGAGGCCTCTTGACTCTAGGCCAGTGTACCAGATGCATATGTGTGCTCAATTTCAAACTCCACGATAAGATAAACGTCCGTCACAAGTGTTTCTTGGAAGAGCTGGTAAGCTGCAGAGAAAGTATCCCAGGCAAATGTGAATAAAACTAACAACTAATACAAGAGACTTATCATAGTCTCTTGCTAATACCGATTCAGTGCAGTTTAGTCCTGGTTCGCACTGTCTTATTGAAGTACTTCTTCTACATTGTGTTTAAACATTAAACCCGAATCAAATCCAGAACCCTCACAGATCCCTATTGTTGAACTTACGGTGATAAATTAGTAAAAAAGAGATGCTATTAAGGGAATTTTCGCCCTCGTGGAGGCGGCGTGGCCGAGTTGTCAAAGGGCTCGTGAAATCCCCACATCCCTGGTTCTAATCCTCTACGCAGTCCCGTGTTGAATTGGAGGGACCTGGTAGGGAGAGGATCTTATGGCGTAAAGATTACGTAAGTAGTTTTTTTTTGTATTTTATTTGTTTTTTTAAAGCTTATAAGCGTGAGACAATTACACAGACATGACACTATATTGTTTGTTTTAGTCACTACATTTTTTATGACTTTCATCAGGGGAGTTGCTGTCAAGTATATCAGACATTTAAATGGCTGGGCGGGGGGGGGGGGGGAGGGAGAAGTATCCCTCTAATCGTTATTTGCAAGTTTATTGTGTAGCTATGGTAATAAAAACTTGTATGGTGACGTGCTCATTATGACGTCATAATAAACTTCAAATATCTGCCATCTTGAATTGGCTTTCTTTGATTTCACGATGATTCTATGAAATCAACATGGTTGCCATGGAACGGTTCAAGTCGTAAAAAAACTCGACATGCTAATAAATGTCAAGGAGAGTCACACAGTTTTGTCACTTTTCTCTTGAATAATTTAAAATGACAGAAGTCCTCTCTAGTCTAAATAGGGTTAACATGTTAAGCAAAAAAACTGTCTGATTGTGTCCTTTACTGCTTGTCTCACTTCTCTGATCTTCCAGCAATAAAGAATCGGGTTTAGAGACGAGTTTAAGTAAACGAGAGATACTGTTACATCCCAAGCGAAGTCAAGAGATGGTGTACTTAATCCAGTGATAACAAATATAGCTACGACTATACCAAATGGAAGATAACAAGCCAGTAATGTTATTTGTACCCATAGTGCACTAGATATTGTCTTAATGTATCGTGCTATATTCAGTGGAATTCCTCCTTCGTTCGGTTGCCCTTGTGTAACATGGTCTTGTACTTGAATTTGATGATGTCGAAGTGTGAGATAGATTTTTGAGTAGCAGAAGGATGCAGTTGTTAAACACAATAACATTGTTATTGAGGCGATGCCTGTACACAAACGTACATTGTAAATGGACATCGTTGATGTTATGGCGCTGAAAGGCCAAAACATAAAGACAACGATCCTTATTCGCCTCAAAGTTACCACCTGTCTGTATCTTAGTCCCAATACCAAGGCGAGAAGTCTGTCCACACTTATTGTAGTCATTGTTAGAAAAGATACTAACCCGAAAATTGGACCCATTATATATATGAGGAATTTAATATAGTAACAACTTTTAGAGTGTTCTGGCGACAATAAATGGATAACGAAGATAGGCTGTGTAATGAGGCCCACACAGAGATCGGTGATCGCAAGGCAACGAAACAGAAGTTTCGATGGCGGATGAAGGGACGACACATGTTGAAGAGCAACAATGATCAGAACATTCCCAAGAAATGCAGTGATGGATAGAGGAATATTTAATGCTGAAATAAATATCATTTGATGTATTCCATAAAGACCTGCCGTGCAATAAAGCTCATGAGTTGTCGCCGTGTGGTTTGTTCCATCTTCAGTTATGCTCGCCATTTTCGTAATTCGTCGTTTTGATAATAATTGTCCAGTCCAGGGCTTGTCAGTGGAACGTATTACTAGTTCAGATATCTTTCCTGGTGATAAAAATTAAACAATTTGAGTGCAAAAAAATCATCGCCATAATTAATGAGGACTAGGAAACGGCCTTTTCAAGCTTTTGAAAACTCGCCGACACTGGGAATATTTGCCTTGTTTGCATGAGTATTAAGGCGATATTTTTCCCAGTAGCAATGGACTAAACACATGATGTGATACTCAGGCTACATGATGTCACGCCTGGCATGTCGCATTTTTCACTAACTGCAAACTGTTGAGACGATGAATATTTAAAAGTGCTGAGGAAAGGGTTGAGATACCTTTTCTGTGTTGACTGCAAAGAACTCACATCACTCTTCCTTTCAGGCGTATTGTAACAACGTGAACATAAACAGGGAATCAGGTTCATCCTAGCACTTACGGAAAGACTTCCCTGAGAATTCGGGCAAACACAAAAATAGTATAAGCCGTCGAGCCTTGATGATTCTGCGAGTATTCGAGTATCGACCTAACGTATAATATCTGTGCTGTTAAAGGGGCAGTGTCACGGGGATTTGACCTTTTTTGGTCAAAACTGTGCTTCGGTACCTTTTTTATTTACAAAATAATTCTAGAACACCAAGAAAAAGAAATCAACCAAATTCTTAAAAGAGGAACAAATTATGGTCTGTTCTAATGCATTTTGGAAATGAAAATGCGAGAAATTGAAAAACTGTTAGCCTAACATGTTTTCAAATTACGATCCATTCCGACCCAGTTTCTATGTCCAGAGACACTTATTGACAGTTTTAGTACACTAGGATGGTAATTTATAACAAAATTTGACCATTAGTTTAGTTTTCTGTTCATACAAAAACGTTTTTTGGTTTTTGAAATGACATCAAATCCCCGTGACACTGCCCCTTTAAGGCATGTTACACGGCGCTGGAAGGGATAAACGTAGCTAAAAATGAGCCTTTTACTTAAAAAAGTAGTACTGGATCGATAGAAAAAACAATTGGCAAAAATAAATATCTTTCATTAGTATTTTTATTATAGTTCTTCGTTTACATCCTGTGAAGGTTATATCCCATTTTATACTTTTGCCGTACAGATTGGCTACAGTTTATAGCCTGATTAGTAAAATTGTCGAAACAGTCCTCGCTTTGGAAATGGTTGAATAATTGATCTTTCTTCGGTTCGAGTTAAAAAAACCGTTAAACTTTCCCTCTGAACATTTGTTTGCATTACATGAAGTTCTGAGATATATTTTTTCATGAGTATGAATGCACCCACTTTTTTGTGGTCTTACTTTCCTTTTTCGTCTTTTATAATTAATAAATCACCGCGAAAAGAAATTGTAGACGCCTATGGATTAAAATATATAACGTATAAAAATATTCAGCATGGCTCTATATTAAAATAAAGGCAGTTAATAAACCGCCATTGTTTCATCATTACGTTTTTTCGTTTCAGTAGAATAAACAGAGTGCCATTAAAATTTTGTGAAATACTATGCTATCTAGTTTGTTTAATGTCTGACTTTCTAATATCAAGGTCTTATTTTTACGTTTAAAATACCTGAAATATATAGCAGTTGTCTCACATCCTATGCTGGTCTTGTGCTGAGTGACGTGAAGTTGCTCAGTATTATGAGCATATAACATAAAAACAGCTTGCAACAGCTGCACATAATCAACTATTAATCTGAATGTTTTGATAAAAGCTTTGATATACCTGGTGTGATTTTTGACTTATTGGCAGAGTTAATTTATCGCAGGATTGCTTTTTTCCAAAAATATATAATCTCCTTCTTCTCGGATCATATGCATTCTGTGTATGGCCTATAAATGATTTTTTTTTTCATTAAAAAGAACAACTCTAAAGCAACTGTTACGTAATCTCCAGGCACTGCACTCGCATGATATTTGGGGGGCTCTTGTTTTAGTAACTGACTTGTTAAAGTGTCATATACGACGCTCCCTTAACCAAACAGGTGCGAGGCAAAGCAAAACTCTTATCGAAAATAAAATAAACATTTTCCAAATTTACAGCCTCGAACAGTTTTGTGATCTGGTCCTAAATTTCAATTTAAGTTTTCTCATATGCGATTCACTGATGCCTTTTGATCATGTTAGTAATTCAAATTAAGAGCGGCCATCTGTAAATATCGATTAAGGCTTGTCAATGGAAAAAAAAAATAGAAAATCCTCAAACTTGGCCAGAATATGTGGTCTGGTGGAACTATCCCTAGAAAAAATCTTCTCAATCAGATGTTCTTTAAGGCAAACGGCTACGATGATGGTTTGACAGCTTTCACAACACATGGATTAAAACTCATCCATAAATGAACAAAGGGTAGCTTTGCACAATAATAACTTATTAGAAAGAGGAAAAACAAAGCAATACTCCTCTTCGTAAATAAAATAAACACTTTTCGACTTTATTATACTAATAATAGAGCCTCGTGAACGGCTTTTAGATCTGGTCATTAACTTTAAATTTGAGTTTTCATTGTTGGTGTATTGCTTTGCTTTGATCATGTCAGTAGAAATTGAAATTTAAGTGACAAGATAAAATAATATGAAGAAAAGTATTCAAATGTACCATATTTTCTAAGAATTTGAGTTTTAGTTGTGAAACCATTCAGATTGCCAGTATTGCACTAATTTATTATCGTGCGTCTTTAATAAAATGGTTTGCTTTTAACGTAGAAAAGAGAGCCAGAATTTCTGAAGCAATAAATATTTAAAAAAATAAAAGTGGTGTCAACTTAATTTCTCTCACCGATGAATCAAAAACTAAACATCTTCAGTTAGTTTAAATACGTCAGTAGCACCTGTTCCTGAAGGAATTAATGATAAGCCATTGCTAAATTATCTTGTGTCTAGTTTCATCGAACTCATCCGAAGGTTTTGTTGAATGAAAAAAAACTGTTGTGATAAAAATGACTTAAAGCAAAACGTACCAAGGACATAGTTTCGATAATATTAAGCCGGGAGCATTGTTTTGTTATTCCAGTTCATTAATTAAAGGAAGACGTTTAATTGAAAATGTTTCTCGGATTTATGATTATTCAAGCGTTAAGCTGTCTAGCCGACCAATCGCTGGAATCTGAATCTAGTCTCCTACGCAAGCCGTTATTTGTGTCGTCACGCAACGCTTCAAATAACGGCTGCGTAGGAGACTACTTCCAATCCTATGGGCCTTGTTTTTCAAACTAGGATAAAGCTAATCCAGATTAGCGCTAATTTTGATTTCATTTTTGTAACTTTTCAGTGAGATTTTCTGTTTATATATTTTGTCATGGCTTCAGTTTCGCCTTTGACTAATCGCAAACTCTCAATTTAAATCTTGATTAAATTTTAATCCTGGATTAGAGGTATGGTATAGTTCTAAGTATGGCGACAGATCCTTTTCCGCTTGTGCACCAACACTTTGGAACGGCCTACCTGATCATTTGAGACTTGCAGTGGACCTGCCTTCTTTTAAGCGTGATCTTAAGACTTATTTATTTCGCCAGTATTTTTATTAGTCTTTATTAGTTTTTACCTTGTGACGTAGACTTTTACCTTGTGATGTAGACTAAATTGATGTAACAGCGCCTTAGAACTTTAGGATAATGTGCGCTATATAAGTGTATTATTATTATTATTATTATTATTATTATTAGCATTAATCAGCTTTCGAATAACCGGGTCCTAGTATTGGACCCGCGACGTTATGTAACTATTTCTCTTCCCTAGGGACCCCACCCTGCCTATTAAGAGGCTGTCTCTGTAAGATCCTCATAACCAATTTGGGCCACATAACAGAATTCCTTGAAACTTTGCATGCGAGTAACAACTAATGTGGTTAGTTTCAAAATGCATTTCGTTTGGCTCTAACTTTATTTGACAGATTTAAGAGGGGGGTCCCGTGGGGGTCCGAAATGGTGATTTTTGGTCTTCAAATTTCCATTTTTTCATAATTTTAACATCCTCTCACTCCCCTTGAAATTCATTGCCAGACATCATCCTGCCGTGTGGTGGTAGGTATATGATCTGTTAATACTATGGTATTATTAAAGTTTCCGTAACATCATTTCAACTAGTTAAATTTTAACTTTTATGTTACCTTCATTGACAGCTTATCCGAAAAGGTTAAAAGTGGGTGTACAAAAAATCATATAACTCAAAAGTTAGACTTTGCACAGATGTTTTGTTGCATTTGTGGAGAGATAAAGACTTGATCTTCAATGCTATTAAATAAAATTTTCCGGCCAGCAGGTATTATCGCCTAGAGGTCATTGTGAACTGTATCAGTATTTCAAAATTTTCTAATTAATCGGCGATAAGAAGGTCAAACATACTCGTGAAATTTTGATCCAAATAATATTCTTTCCATCATAATCACGTATGAATAGTTTCTAAACACGTTTTACTGCTTTACTTTAGCAGTACTCATCCAAATAAAGCTGGAAAAAAAATCATAAAATGACCTCATTATTTATGCATATTGATGCTCAAAATGCAAGTAGCTGTCAAATTTACTCCACTAAACAGCTGATCAAATTTCTTGATATACAGATAGTTTAGCTTACTTATTCGATGGGGGAAAACAGTAATCCAAAAACAAGACAAAACAAGGTTTAGGCAGTCAAACAAATCTGAAGAAACTTACCCTTGATGACCTTGAAATTGACAACTCGCATGTTGGCATATTTGCCTAAGTATGTATAGCAGATTTCGCAGACAGTTTCGTTGAGATTAGATTACAGTTATAATTGTTGTTACAATTAGATCTATAATGATTAAAATTCACGTAAAAATTGAAGCAATTACCTTTGTGATTGCGTGAACATTCTTCGCACACGGGACATTAATTCCCACTTGCCGTGACAAGAATCACACTGTTATTCAACAAGGTAACCGCTGACCAGTTAAACACCGACAATGTTCCCGAGACTAGGCTTGTCGATTGTAAAGATGATATCAATGGCCGTTGTTGTCACCAGGTGTTGTAATCTGTGACATGGCGAGGTGGATACAGAAACTTTACGGTTGCAATGTACAGATGGGAAGTAAGAGGAATTCTCAATTAGGGGGAGGGGGGCGAGTAATTGAATAATAAAGTGACCAAATTACCCCAAATAATAACATATACCTTTACTATAAGCCCTGCTCATATTTATGTACAGAAGGATTTTTTGGTTTTGCTTCACGAGAAGAATATTATAGGAACTAATTATGCGTTTCAAAAATGATTTGGTTACATTTTTAAAAGTGTTTGGGCTTATATTCATTAGGGGAGGGATCTGAAGGTTTTTCCATTGTAGTTAATTCTGATTCGGGGCGATTATTTTCGGTAGGGCGCTTATTTTCGGTAGGGGGTGCTTATTTTCGGGATGGGTGGGGCTTACTATCGGTATATCACGGAACTGTGATGTACCGCATTTAAAATCATAAAATGCCCGCCAAAAATGCCTCAGATTATTCGAGAAAAGTTATACAGGCCAAAATGGCTAAATCACCAATTAGACACCACAATGTTATCATGTCTCCCCATCACTGTTTCCTACCGAAAATAAGCGCCCCAAATCAGAATTAACTACAATGGAAAAACCCTCAGATCCCTCCCCAACGAATATAAGCCCAAACACTTTTAAAAAAAATCATCCGGCCTTCAAAATGTAACCAAATCATTTTTGAAACGCATAATTCGTTCCTATAATATTCTTCTCATGAAGCAAAACCAAAAAATCCTTCTGTACATAAACATGAGCAGGGCTTATAGTAAAGGTATATGTTATTATTTGGGGGTTAATTTTGGTCACTTTATTATTCAATTACTCGCCACCCCTCCCCCTCCCCCCTTTGGGAATTCCTCTTACTTTCCATCTGAACATTGCAACCGTAAAGTTTCTGTATCCACCTCGCCATGTCACAGATTACAACACCTGGTGACAGCAATGGCCATTGATATCATCTTTACAATCGACAAGCCTAGAAAACTAGACATTCCACGGGATTCCCCGCAGTTATCATTTCTCGGACACATTGTCGGTGTTTAGGTCAGCGGTTACCTTGTTGAATAACAGTGTGATTCTTGTCACGGCAAGTGGGAATTAACGTCCCTTGTGCGAAGAATGTTCACGCAATCACAAAGGTAATTGCTTCAATTTTTATGTGAATTTTAATCATTATAGATCTAATTGTAACAGCAATTATAACTGTAATCTAATCTCAAGGAAACTGTCTGCGAAATCAGCTATACATACTTAGGCAAATATGCCAACATGCGAGTTGTCGATTTCAAGGTCATCAAGGGTAAGTTTCTTCAGATTTGTTTGACTGTCTAAATTTGTTACAATATACCATCTATACCTTGTTTTGTCTTGTTCTTGGATTACTGTTTTCCCCCATCGAATAAGTAAGCTAAACTATCTGTATATCAAGAAATTTGATCGGCTGTTTAGTGGAGTAAATTTGACAGCTACTTGTGTTTTGAGCATCAATATGCATAAATAATGAGGTCATTTTATGATTTTTTCCAGCTTTATTTGGATGAGTATTGCTAAAGTAAAGCAGTAAAACGTGTTTAAAAACTATTCATACGTGATTATGATGGAAAAGAACATCATTTGGATCAAAATTTCACGCGTATGTTTGACCTTCTTATCGCCGATTAATTAGAAACTTTTGAAATACTGATACAGTTCACAATGACCTTTAGGCGATAATACCTGCTGGCCGGAAAATTTTATTTAATAGCATTGAAGATCAAGTCTTTATCTCTCCACAAATGCAACAAAACATCTGTGCAAAGTCTAACTTTTGAGTTATATGATTTTTTGTACACCCACTTTTAACCTTTTCGGATAAGCTGTCAATGGAGGTAACATAAAAGTTAAAATTTAACTAGTTGAAATGGTGTTACGGAAACTTTAATAATACCATAGTATTAACAGATCATATACCTACCACCACACGGCAGGATGATGTCTTGCAATGAATTTCAAGGGAAGTGAGAGGATGTTAAAATTATGAAAAAATGGAAATTTGAAGACCAAAAAATCACCATTTCGGACCCCCACGGGACCCCCCTCGTAAATCCGTCAAAATAAAGTTAGAACCAAAACGAAATGCATTTTGAAACTAGCCACATTAGGTGTTACTCGCATGCAAAGTTTCAAGGAAATCTGTTCTGTGGCCCAAATTGGTATGAGGATCTTACAGAGACAGCCTCTTAAGTCCGTGCTTTAGCATTTTCTCTCTCCTTCGCGAAGTTAGCCAGTTTGGGACTGATGTTTTAATTTTTGATCCACCAGCCTCACCTTCGGCGATGTTCACCCTTCTTTGTCTTTTAAAATTTATTTTATTGAAACATGACTCACATTACAACACTTACAATAAAGGCTAAATAAACTCCCGTTACAGCACTTCACTACCTACCACAGTTAAACGTCTTTGTTGCTAGAATGGACACTCCATTTTCAAAGGAAAAAAACAATTATCCCTTAACTTACCTATGCTGGGCAATAAGTGGCTATTGTGGTAACGAAGATTGGGATACTATTTGCAACGTTCTTAGTGAAACATTAGACCACGTGATCGATCAATCAAGTTATAGTTGACTTCAATAGACAACAGCTACGTACATCCAACAGAGTAGATTATGATCGCATCACCAAAATAAGCCAATCAGAGCACGTAGGAAAAACTAATGAATTTATTTCCTCTTGTCTGTACTGTATATTCTGTGGAAGGCACGAGGTCGAGTCGTAACCCCCGCCCCAGTGGTGAGCTTTTCTAGGGGAAGGGTGGTCCCCGTGTCGTGTTATTGAGTTTTTCAGCGTGGCTCATATTTTAAGTGGCTTGGTTTCCCACCTTTTATAACCCCTTTAATTTCTAACGTCATAGTTACGTGGCCTGTGTTCTGCCCTTTTAATGGCTTGTCAATTTGCTGCCTTACACTAATACCACGTGACTCAGATTTCCATAGAGAAACGATAGAAGTTGGATCCTATCGGAAATAGAGAAATCAGGGATTTTGACCCACCAGGAAAAATAAGTTTACAAACACAACCGTGAATTTAATCCTAACTGGTATTTATTGTTAAAACATTTGACAGTAAAATGAATAACAGAAACAAAACAGGAAACTTTTACAACATTAGATTTTCAAATAGAACATCACCATTCCAGCTTTAAAATAATCAAATTTCTGCTCACCTCTCTGCTTGACTATTGTTATTAAGAGCATAAATTATTTGTTGATTATTTTAGTCTGTTTATTATTATATTTTGGTTAGGACTTAATAAAAATCAGCCATCTTCGATCGGCCATCTTGGATTTCACGAATTTTCAATAAAATCAACAATGATGCCATAGAAAAGTCAAGTCGATAAATTAAAAAAAAGTTTTGTGATAATTACTTCAATATTTAAAGTTTCCACACGGACACTTTCTGCCCTTCCTCGCCCTCCCCAGTCTAAATAGGGTCAACATGGGAAGCAACAAAACTGTCTGATTGGGTTCTTTACTGCTTGTCTCACATCTCTGATCTTCCAGCAATAAAGAATCGGATTTAGAGACGAGTTTAAACAAACGATAGATTCTGTAACATCCCAAGCGAATTCACGAGATGGTGTACTTACGTCAGTGATGGCAAATATAGTTACGACTAAATAACAAGCAAGAGATGTCATTTGTACCCACAATGCACTGGACACTGTCTTTCTGTATCGAACTATATTCAGTGGAATCTCTCCTTCATTCGGTTGTCCTTGGTGAACATCATGGCCTTGTACTTGAGTTTGGTGATGGCGAAGTGTGAGATAGATTTTCGATTTTAGATGTAATAGGTATTTCAGATAAATGCAGCTCGTTCTAACCAATCAACTTTCAGAAAATTTTCAGCGTCTGTTATAAGGATTTTAACCCATATTGATACACCGATTGATTGTCGATGATCGATTTTCATCGATTGTTCAGGCCGGGCTTTTAGGAGTTCCGATGCCAACAAACGGATAAATTCTGCGATTCCTTCGTTCTTTGGTTTGAGAAATGCTACTGGAGGATTGAAATTATTTCTTTCACGTCGAAGCACATAATAATAATTAATCCCCATCAGGAGCTTCGCGAGGACATGTGCGTCACGTATTACTAGTAAAATACATTTTTGAGTACTTGCTTTGAACGTGTACATCACGGTAATGATTGCTTTTTAGTTATTACCATATATACCATTAACCTGATAAGCAACACAAGTGTGTGATTGTGTCCTTCACAGCTTGCCTTACTTCTCTGATCTTCCAGCAATATAGAAATGGATTCAAGGTAGAGTTAAACAAAAGTAGAGATAAAGTTGCATCCACAGCGAGATCAAGAGATGGCGTACGCAATCCAGCAATGACAACTATAGCTACGACTAAACCATATGGAAGATAACAAGCCAGTGATGTTATTTGCACCCATAGTGCACTAGACACTGTCTTTCTGTATCGTGCTATATTCAGTGGAATCTCTCCTCCGTTAGGTTGTCCTTGGTGAACATGGTCTTGTATTTGAGTCTGGTGATGGCGAAGTGTAAGATAGATTTTCGTGTAGCAAATGGATGAAGTTAACAAACACAATAACAGTACAATGGAGATAGTGCCTATACAAAAACGTAAGTCATAAAAAAATGTCATTGCAATGGCACCACTAAAAATCCAACAAATAATAACAAAGATCCGCACTCGCCTCAAAGTTACCACCTGCCTGTATCTTAGTCCCAATAACAGAGAGAGAAGTCTGTCTACACTTATAGCAGTCAATGTAAAAAATGAAACCCCACAAAAAACTCCACCGATGGTATATAAAAGAATAATGAGATGGTAGCATCTTTTGGAGTGTTCTGGAGATACTAAATAGCTAACGAAGAGTGGCTGTGTAATTAGGCCCACACAGAGATCGGTGATCGCAAGGCAACCAAATAGAAGTTTCGATGGCGGATGAAGGGACGACGGCTTTTGAAGAGCAACAATGATCAAAAAATTTCCCAGAAATGCAGTGATGGATAGAGGAATATTTAATGCTGAAATAATTATCTTTTGATGTATTCCATAAAGACCTGTCGTGCAATAAAACTCATGAGTTGCCGCCGTGTGGTTTGTTCCATCTTCAGTTACGTTATCCTTCATTTCTTGATAACAATGGTCGAGTCCCAACGCTTGCTAGGAAGACAGCTTCTTCTATCGCATTACTGTGCGAATCGTAAAGTTTGGTTCAGATGTTGTTCCTGGTGACATAAAGAATACACTTTGAGTGAGAAAAATCGTTTATTAATATCAAAGACCCACCAATGGTCATTTCGAGCTTTTGCGAACAATCGACCACAAGGATTTAATTGCCTTGTTATCAGCTGTTGAGACGCTTCGGCTCACAACAAGATCCTTTTTTTGTCTAAAATGTCGACAATGAATCTAAAGAAGAAGGCCATGAAACAATATCGTTTCCTCGAATTTGAGACTTTGCTTTGTCTTAATTTATCCTTTAAATATTGTGATAGATATGACTTATTGATTACGGAACTTCGTCGTCCAATTCAGCTTGTAATTGTATTCATAATAACATCCTTGTTTCTGATTGGTTCTCATCCTTCCAATTTGTTAGTTGGAGTGCGATCACGTGGGTGTCCAATTCACACGTCAATTACATGTAGGTGCACTGAAATGGGTTATTTCTTGCTTGTTTCCCTACTGTTTGTAAAACATATGGAACATCTTACTCACTGATATTTTCACTGAAAAGAGGTTCTTTCAGACTTCCTAACCTCGAATGTTGTTATTGTCACGATTAATGGGCAATTGGAGCTCGCGTCCCAGAGTGATCTGCACGTAGTTCCAAATCGGCCTCCCGCTGCACGCTCTGCCGATTTTGAAATTACTGGCCTGATTTATCCAAGAATTGTACTACACTCAGTCTTAAAACCATTATTTAGCAAGTATGGCCATCCCCATAAAATGTCTTGTTTCCCATCGCCCTCTCTCTCTCGTGAAAGTCAGAAACGAAATACTAGTTGACTAATTATTACATAAATAATTCCAAGCGAGAGTTGATTATATCTTCCCCATGACCACCATCACTCTCTGAAGGGTGTTCGAAGACGTCATTACTGGGCTGATTTAGATGTCAGAATGGTTTTAAGATATAAACAAAGCATTTTAAGCTTGGTAACCAGGTAACACCCGAGAAAAGGTCGCAGGCAATGAATTATAATTTGTTTTTTACTTTTTGAAAAAATTGGGTCGGTCGGGCGATGGGAAACATAACATTTTATGGGAATGGCCTATTCTGTATAGATTGGCTACAGTTAGTAAAATTGTCGACTGAAAAGCTACTCCTCGCTTTGACAATGGTTGAACAATTGATATTTCTTCGATGTGCTTTCGTATACATATTTTTAAAGCCGTTAGATGTTCCTTCTCATAATTTGTTTGATTTTTTTTAATAATAAGGATTTATTGTTTACTAACTTACATTTATATGTTTACGTTACAATATCAATATCCAATATAACTTGCATAACAGTGTACATTCACTAACTTACATTACGTGCCTACTCGGTTACATACAATAAAGACAGAACTATGACCTGCATTACTTATAGTTACATTACGTTACAAAATGTTAATTCTTTACATCAAAATAAGACAACAACAAAAAAGAATGAATGAATGAATGGCATTAGATGAATTTAAAATTCGCCCATTTCGCTCTTAAAAGATTTTCTTCTAGATTTATATATTTTCAACAGTTTGGAGCGTGAAAAAGTTACGGACTGATGTCAAGAACTTTCAACCTCTCAGGGTTCTCATCAGGACATTAAAAGAATTCTAACTTTTTACTGATTCGCCCAATATAATTTTCTGTTTCATATTTGATTAAAACTTTAACTTGAAATTCATTGATATTTGGAAGAAATTGATTCCTTCTGCAATCGAGTTTAGCGATGAGAAGGATATGAGAAGGATGAGAAGGTTTGTATTACTTGTTAGTTATTTTTGATATATTTTTCCTGATATAAATGGACTCACCTTTCTGTGGTCTTACTTTCCTGTTCCTAATAATTCACCGTGAAAAGGGAATCGTAGACACCTGCAATATAATATGTGTAAAGAATAAATATTCAGCACGAGTCACTGAAAGGCATTGAATAAACCACTATTGCTTTATTCGTTGGAATAAATGGAATTCCATTTTGGACAATTTGTTTGATTTTCTAGTTCTGTTAACTGCCGAATTACTCGGTAACCTTTAAGGTGGCCCGCGGTTATTTATTGGAGCGGAGGCTCCCTTTTTAAAAACTAATTTTCGCATGAAAGCGTTAACCGATTTCTGTAATTTTTGGTAATCTAAACAAGGAATCTTCAAATTATAGAAGGCTTTTAATTTTAGGGCAATCGGAATAAACGATTAAGAGATACAAGCGTTATTAAAAGACCTTGTTTTTTAAGAAAACGCGAATATTTTCATAAAACGAAGATAGATTTTTTTCTAATTACGTTCAATAAGTTCCAAGACTTCAAGGTTTACTGTGAGCAAGTTTCCACAAAAACGGCTGCACAGAAATTGCTACACAGTTCACTGCTTAATTTTCACTTCAAAATGATATGCTTGTGTATTTCTTCAACTGTTGCAAGAACGCTAAAATAATTATTATATCGCACCTATCATTGGAAAGCTTAATGTTATCTAAAACTTTGCTGAATAATCGGAAAAGATCGGAAACTCCAAGGAAAAGCTATAAGCGAATGAAGAACAAGATGTTTATGTGCGTAATTTGTGAATTTAAAGATATTCAAGTTTGTTCGACTTTTGAAAAAACTACCGATTTGTTTTCGCTTATTTCTAAGTATGATAAAATACAGCATATATACAAACGGCCTAACCTTGTTTCAGGCGTGTAGCGTCGATGAAGCTCGGAGAATTTGGCTCGTCAATTTAGCTGCTTCATGTCTTCCATTTTACAAATGCTAGGAAAACCCCTCGTGTTCCGTAAATTATTCAAACTTGCCGCGTTCTGGAATTTATTTCTCACTTGGGAATTACGGATCATCGAAAATTTCCTTGGAATGTCATTGATCGTTCATTATCATTTAAATTTTCGATGATCCGTAAAATTCCCAAGTGCAAAATAAATCCCACAACGCGGCAAATTTGAATAATTTACGGAAGACGAGGGGTTTTCAAAGCATTGGTAAAATGGAGGACATGAAGTAGCTAACTTGACGACTTAATTCGGCGAGCTTCGTCGAGGCTACACGCCCAAAACTAGGCGAGGTCGTTTTTATATATGCTGGATTTTATCATACTTAACAATTACGGAAAACAAATCGGTAGTTTTTTCACAAGTCGAACCAACGTGAATATTTTGAAATTCACAAATTACGCACTATAAACATCTTGTTCTTCATTTGCTTATAACTTTTACTGGGAATTTCCGATCTTTTTAGATTATTCAGCAAAGGTTAAGTGGTATCAAGCTTTCTAACAATAGGTGCGATCTTAGCATTATTGAAGCGTTCTTGCAACAGATGAAGCAAATACACGAGCATATTATTTTTAAGCTAAAATTCAGCAGTGAACTTTGCAGCAATTTCTATACAGCCGATTTTGTGGAAACTTGCTCACAGTAAACATTGAAGTCTTGGAACTTATTGAACGTAATTAGAAAAAAATCTATCTTCGTTTTATGAAAATATTCGCGATTTCGTAAAAAACAAGGTTTTCTAATAGCGCTTGTATCTCTAAATCTTAAATTTCGTTTGCCCTAAAATTAAAAGCCTTCTAAAATTTAAAGATTCCTTATTTTGAATACCAAAAATTAGAGAAATCGGTTGACGCTTTCCTGCCGAAAAGTAGTTTAAAAAAAGGGAACCTCCGCTCCAATAAATAACCGCGGGCCACCTTAAAGTACCTGAAAGATTTTCTCACATCCGCCGATCTTGTACTGAGCAGTGTGCAGTCTCTAAGTGTTATGGGCAGCTTGTAGCAGCTGCCCTACGTAATAAGTTATAATTTGGAAGGCGTTGATCTGTCTCACTTATTGGCAGAGTAATTTATTCAGGTTTTTTTTTAAATAATATCTACTATCCTTCTTCACATATTATTCTGTTGTGACCTATAAATTAATATTTTAAAGTAAAAAAAACAACTCTAAAGCATAAGTTAATTATTTTCGAGGCTATGTGATATTCGTGGGGATCTTGTATTAATAGCGGACTTCAAATGTCGAATAATGATAAACACTGGAAAAAAACTATGTTTTGACTTTTACTTCGCTTCCGTTGGCAAACAAATATCAGGCGAATCCAAATTAACATTCAATAAACAATTTACAACTTAATCATAACTTATTAGAACAAAATAAATTCTCCCCGAATCCAATTGGTCTATATATTTGAAATCACGTGGTTTATTTTCATTATAACATGAAAACCGTCATGGCGGCAATAATTATCAATAAGGCCTAGTGACACTTCATGCGTTATTGGACAGTACGCGTCATTTTCGCGCGCTGTTATTGGACAGCTGCACTTGAATGGGTCTCTTTTCTCGTCGATCTCGAAAACAAACTCACGGTTATCGTCCTCCTTTTATTCAGCAACAAATTAAACTTTTCCTTAATAATTCATATAAAAAGTGCAAAAGAAATGAATGTTTAATGAATATCTGTAAATCGGATACAGATTTCGTCCTGATTTACATAAACTTTTCCTTCAATTTCGCTCGCCTAAAATGATTTGTATAGGCAAGATAGTCGATAAACAAGAACATTTAGATGCATTCGTGTGATAATCTCGATACAGGCAATATTCGCGTAATATCTGTACGTGATTTACAATATCTCGCCTTCGGCTCACCATTGTAAATGCCCGTAGAGATCTGCCGCTCATGATTGTATCTATATCACTTAGTAACAGGGCTTCGTGTTGTCCAATTCGGTCTGACAACCTGATATCATACTCTTCCTCAGCTAACGACCATCTTTTTAGTTATTTATTATTATAATGAACCTCTTGAATGTTTGTTTTATTTCGTCCTAAAATCCTATTTCAGTTTTCACTATTGATTCACTGCTGTCTATTTGATCATGTTAGTAAATATTTGAAATTTAAGTAGCAAAATAGAAAACGTGACGAAATTATTCAAATTTTCCACATTCTCAACTTTTCAAAGGTATAATTATTGATGAGCTACGATTCAGATTTGGAAGCAATAGTTGAACTCGACTTCATCTGTAACATACCCTGTTACTTAAAGGAGCTACGTCACGGATGGCGCATCTTGAAAAAATTGGTCAATATTTTCAAGTTCGCCGTTCGTAATCCGTGTTAATCTTCTCCATCCTCATCCATCCTTGTTCCTGTTTGGTTTATTATTGCCTCTTTGGTGTTTTTCTACCTTAGTAAACTATTATTTTGAGGCTTTCCTCAATTTGAAGGCGATTTTGCACTTCGCAAAAATGATTTAAGTCATCCTGGCATAGCTCCTTTAACACTTTCAGTTCTAAACTCAAAATAACAATATTGGTAACTGAGAGCCATACGTTTTCGGTCCGTGAATTTGGTGATACCTCGAGACTATTATATAACCTAGTTGATTATTTCCTCAATTCTTCTCACCTGTTTGCTTGACTTTGTATTGATATTATGAGGGGAAATTACATGTCGATCACTGAGAGGAGGCTTCTATTGTGATTAGGCCATGGAATCATGATTATTAAGACAAGTCAAATGTTTTTAAATAATTTCTTCACCAAGTTAAAGCGAAAAGACGAAATCCGCGCCCACCCTTCCCGGTTTATAATAGTTCTAACATCTTACACAACAAAATTGTCTGACTGTGTCTTTCACTGCTTTTCTTACATCTGTGATCTTCCAGCAATAAAGAATCGGGTTTAGAGACGAGTTTAAGTACAGGAGTGATAATGTTACAGCCCAAGCAAAGTCAATAGCTGGTGTACGTAATCCAGTGATAGCAAATATAGCTACGGTTACGATAAATGGAAAATAGCAAGCCAGTAATGTCATTTGCACCCATAGTGCACTGGACACTGTCTTTCGGTATCGTGCTATATTCAGTGGAATCTCCCCTCCGTTCGGTTGTCCTTGGTGAACATGGGCTTGTACTTGAGTTGCGTGTTGGCGAAGTGTAAGATAGATTTTCGTGTAACAGAAAGATGAAGTTATCAAACACAATAACAATCCTATACTGATTATGCCTATAGAAAAACGTAAGTCATAAAATAATGTCATCACAAAGGCAAAGCTAAAAATCCAAAACATAATCACAAAGATCCGTACTCGCTTCAAAGTTACAACCTGTCTGTATCTTAGTCTCAGTAACAGAGCGAGAAGTCTGTCTACACTTATAGCACTCATTGACAAGAAAGATACCCCTGCAAAAACTCCTCCTATGGTATATACAAGGATAATAAGATAGTGACAAGTTTTGGAGTGTTCTGGTGACATTAAACGGCTAACATAGAAAGGCTGTGTAATGAGGCCCACACAGAGATCGGTGATCGCAAGGCAGCGAAACAGAAGTTTCGATGGCGGATGAAGGGACGACACATTTTGAAGAGCAACAATGATGAGAACATTCCCCAGGAATGCAGTGATGGATAGAGGAATATTTAATGCTGATATAAATATCTTTTGATGTATTCCATAAGATCCTGTCGTGCAATACAACTCTTGAATTGTTGTGTGGTTTCCATCTTCTGTCATGTTTGCCATTTTCGACTTGATGATAATTGTTTTCCCGCTAGTTATAACAAGAGTTCCGGGGCTGTCACGAAGACGCTTCCAATAATCTTCTATTGGTTCATTATCTGAGTCATAACACTGTTTCTCAGATTCTTTCCCTGATGATTAGGAAGTATAGTCAGTTTAGTGCGGAAATACTGAATTGAACAACTGATATTACCAGCATCAATTAAAGTAAAAGCTCGCTTATTGCAGCCCGTTGCGCGCGTCTCATTTGCTTTAAGTAGCTCGCAGCAAGTATCTCTTCGTCTAAAAATATCGACTGTGAATCTACAGTGAATCTAAAGTCTAACTTGCCTGTGCTTTATATATCGTCGCACTACTGTTAGGTGATGCTACTTTCTCAGAAGAGAACCGAAAACAATTGAGATATATATATAGCAAATATCTTTAATTAGCATTTATATTCCTGTTGGCTTAATTAGGACATCCTAATTATTGGTCTTTCTCCGGTTTGTTATGGCACTGCATCTTTAAACCATTGAAGTTGACGTTATTTTTAGAAGTTTGTTTAATATAACTGCAGTCACATTGCTGTGGTATTTCGTTTCTTTTTCTTCTATTATAATCAACAAACCACAGTAAAAAAGAAAGCGTAAATGGTTGTGGATAAAAATATATATGTAAATAATAAAAAATATATAAAGACATGCAGTTAATAAACTGCCATTTAAGCGGAATAAAACAAATCTGATTTCTACTTCTGACAGTCATTAGCAGAATGACTCGGCAACCCTACATTTTAAATTACCTGAAAGATAGCAGTGGTCTCAGGTCCTATGCTGGCCTTGTGTACGTGACGAGTCAGTCGCTCTGTGCTATCAGAAAAAACATTTTAAAGCAGTTTGCAGCAGCTGCCGTATGACAGTTTACGCTTCATGCTGTGTTATTGGACAGTGTGCGTCATTCACGTGCGTTTTTATTGGACAGACTGATCTGAAAAAACAATCTAAATTGCCATCGTCCTCCTTTTATTTACCAAAAAGTCTAAACTTTCCGGTTTTGTTTTCTCGACTTCTGCTGTAGTTATGACTAATTAGTGACCAGGCTTCGTGTCTGGTCCAATTCGGTCTGATGTCAAACTCGTGTTCAGTTAAAGTCTGAATGGGACTCCACTAAGTCCTATTAGTTATTTGTTATATTATTATAATGATAGAGCCTCATGAACGTTTTTTTTCTCACCTAAATTTCAATTTCAGTTTACTGCTATCTTTTGATCATGTCAGTAAATATTTAACATTTTTAAGTGATAAGAAAGCAAATATGACGAAAATTATTCAAATTTACCACATTTTCTTGAAATTTGAATTTTAGTTTTAAAGGATTGAAAACAAATATTTATAGTATTGACATCTTTAGATTCCTTTAACTTGCCTAGCATCTGATCAAGGAATGGAACATGATCACGTACACTCTATTTTTAAATATAAGAACGTCTAATTTTTGAGCTGAGGCTGAACCAAGACCGAATGTTCCTATTTTTTAACGATTTCAGCCTGAAAACGTCCTTAACATGTTCTTAAGTTACATGGTATATAATTTCACAAAAAGGTTCGAACGTGACCATGAAAATGTATTTATATTTTATGTAATAGAAATTCATGTTGTTACTTTCATGTTGTTACTATAAAAATTGTGCATTCAAGTATTTTGAGCTGATTTGAACTGCTTATTCACTGAGATATTTGAAATGTTACATTTTGTCCAGATTTTGTTAATTTTTTGAAAGGATACTGGAATATTGTATTGAGAGCTCGATGCAAGAAACAAGTGGTCCAAGTGAATACAAATGTTCTTAGCTAAGTCTCAACCTGTTTATGTTCGTAGCATGTTCTTAACATTTTGGTCAATCTCAGCCTCAACGTTCTTATAAAAAAGGTTCTTATATATAAAAAAGAGTGTATTGTAAGCTGGGCGAAAAGTTACAGTGGAAATGAAGCAAATCTAACAAAAGACCTCCTCCACAATGTAAATGCTTGCTACAAGAGTCAAAGGTTTTGTTCTTCTGTGGATAAAAGTATACTAGATAAAATAATTGTACTTTTTAAACTTAAAATTGTAATTGTCTCTAATTTTTCATTTGGCGCATAATCGAGCACTTGACCATTAATTCCCAGAATGCCCGACATCGAATTTGCCTCATCAAATTCTAGGAATTAAGTGTAAAGGTGCTCGATTATGCGCCAATTACGATTTTAAGGTAAAAAAAGTACAATTATTTTATCTACATTGTAGCCCCGTTGATCATTGTTTAGTATGTTCTTAGCAATAATGAAGTCATATAGCCGTTGTATTCACATAATTAAATTTCGCATAATGTTCAGGTAATCATTTGCAACTAACATCGGAAACATATTTATTTCACAAAATAAATTATTTTATGGAGAGCTTGATACATTATCATCTCCCAGCTTCCGGTTAGAGGAATTCCTATCATCCGGGATAAAATACAATACAATAACTTTATTCAGGTGTCAAAACTACTAGCTGGTCACAAGTGGCCTACTAATTGGGGACACTAACAAAAGCATTGAAAAAAGAAAGAAAATCTTAAATATCTTATAAATGTATGAACTATTGATAAAATACAGTCTATCCCTAATTCTTAACTTATCATATCTAATATAATGCTAATTTATAAAATATAATTCTTAATATAATGTTGCTTCATGGATTCTTAAGTGAGGCGAGCGCGGTTACAATACTCTTTCGCTGAAGTTCTCAACAAGTGAAGGCAATTTCCCTTCCCTCCACACCCATTTTCTCCTTTTCTTTTATTATATATTAGTCAGGGAGGCATTTTCCTTTGCTGGGATAATACTTTGTATGCTTTAATAATTTAAGCTTTTTATGCTTGGTAGCAAAATAAACGGCCATACCTGTGGTCAAAAGATTCATTCTCAAGCATTCTCGAAAAACTAATGTCAAACCTCCTAAAAATGATAAAAACGCACGCCAAGTTTGTTTTAAACTGACATGAAGCGTCTTTTTAATTAAAATATGTAATGACTTCTCTCGCGGGGTCAGCTCGGGGAGCTAATTTATCGATAATTTCTTCTTAACTGCGATTCAAATGTTACCGTGCTATGAGTATTTTTTGGTAACTTAATTTTTGCACTTTTTGCTCGAACGTCCAGCGGAAATCGTCTTAAACTCCTCGCGGCTGCTGTTTATAATTTTGGGGAAGTTAATTCCATGGTTGTTTCAGAATGGGCGTTCTGTATATGGTCATTTTTGGCATCAGATTAATTACAGCCACGTAAAAACTGACAAAAACTTGACACACCGGAATTTTATCGGATAAATTTTATCAAAAGTCACAAAGTTTAGTGATTATTACTAATACAGAAGTTTGGAATCCGCGCGGTCACTTTCTGCCTTCCCCCTCCCCCCCAGTCTAAATAGGGTTAACATGTGAAGCAACAAAACTGTCTGATTGTGTCCTTCACTGCTTGTCTCACTTCTCTGATCTTCCAGCAATAAAGAATCGGGCTTAGAGAAGAGTTTAAGTAAAGGAGAGATACTGCTACATCCCAAGCGAAGTCAAGAGATGGTGTACTTAATCCAGTGATAACAAATATAGCTACGACTATACCAAATGGAAGATAACAAGCCAGTAATGTTATTTGTACCCATAGTGCGCTGGACACTGTCTTTCTGTATCGTGCTATATTCAGTGGAATCTCTCCTCCGTTCGGTTGTCCTTGCTCTTGGTGTTGTACTTGAGTTTGGTGATGGCGAAGTGTGAGATAGATTTTCGTGTAGCAAAAGGATGAAGTTATTAAACACAATAACAGTACAATGCAGATGATTCCTATACAAAAACGTAAGTCATAAAAAAATGTCATTGTAATGGCAATGGAAACAATCCAAAAAGTTATAACAAAGATCCGTACTCGCCTCAAAGTTACCACCTGTCTGTATCTTAGTCCCAATAACAGGGCGAGAAGTCTGTCTATACTTATAGCAGTTAATGTTAAGAAAGATACCCCAACAAAAACTCCACCTATGGTATATAAAAGGATAATAACATAGTGGCATATTTTGGAGTGTTCTGGCGACATTAAATGGCTAACATAGAGAGGCTGTGTAATGAGGCCCACACAGAGATCGGTGATCGCAAGGCAACTAAACAGAAGTTTCGATGGCGGATGAAGGGACGACACATTTTGAAGAGCAACAATGATCAGAACATTCCCAAGAAATGCAGTGATGGATATAAGAATATTTAATGCTGAAAGAAATATCTTTTGATGTATTCCATAAAGACCTGTCGTGCAATACTCTTCAACTGTCGTGTGGTTTCCATCTTCAGTTAAGTTCGCCATTATAATTATTATTGACAGTAATTGTCCAGTCCAGCGCCTGTCTGTGAGAATGATAGCTCTTCTATCGGCGCTTCTTTCTGAGAGTCGTATCGCTGGTTAAGATACCTTTACTGATGATACAAATAAAAAAATACACACGTTGAGAGCGAATAATTATAATCGCCATAATTAATGAGGATGAGGGTTTGCAAACACGCCAACACTGGGAATTGTTTGCCTTTTCCGAGCGGTCTAGCCGCATAATCTGATGTTTAGCCTAACATGTCAGATTATTTGCTCTATATTGAGAGCCGTTGCAACTCGTGCTTCGGCTCACGACAAGATTTTCTTCGTCAAAAACAATAATATCGAAAATATTCTACCGGAGAAGAAAGCTTATGAGAAATCGTTTCTGTATTGACTACAGACAACTCATCGCACTTTCAGTCGTCTTGTGGCGGCAACATTAAAATAAACAGAGAATGAATGAAGTTCATCCGAGCACTTTCGGAAATACTCCCATGAGAATTCAAGCAACCGCATACTAAACTGCTGCTGAGCATTTGAGTATCGGCCTACTTATAATGTCCGTGCTGTTAATTGACAACAGCGAATATATTTAATTTATTTTTGTTTCGTTGTGGTCTTCGTTTACATCCATATTTTCACTGTTATTTTCTACTTTTACAGTACAGATTGGCTACAGTTTTATTGCTATTAGTAAAATTGTCGAACATCTCCTCTCTTTTGGGAATGGTTAAATGATTGATCTCTCTTCGGTTCGTTTTCATATGCACGCGCCTTTTGAAAACAGATTTTCCCTGTGAGCATTTGTTTGCATTACTTGTAAAATTTATTTTTGAGATATTTTATTCCTGATTATAAAATTTAATGCACTCACATCACTGGTCTTACTTTCCTTCCTGTTCTCATTTTAAAATTATTAGAAAATCACCGTAAATAGGAAATACTGGAAATTGTAGACGCCTGTAATATATGTATAAGACAGAAAAATATACAGCATGAATGGGTATAAAAAACAGTGAATAAACTACCATTCTTTCGTCGTTATACATTTTCTTTTTCGTTTCAGCATGCAGAAAATGAATAAATGGTGTTCCATTTTTGAATTTCTGAATGACTTGGAATGACTTGAAATAATGACTTGGTAATCCTACATTTAATTTACCTGAAGGGTAGGGGGTTGTCTCAGATCCCGGCTATATATGTTTGTCTTGTATTCGGAGTAGCGCGAAGTCGCTCAGTGTATACACACTTAAACAGCTTGCAACAGCTGTCGTAAGCAAACAAGTTAACTTGGAAGTTTTTAACATAACGTTGATCCGTCTGTTACGATATTTGACATATTGGCAGAATTAATTATTCTAGCGATTTTTCAGGAATATCTAATATAATTCTTCGTTATCGGTCGTTCTATTTATGACCTAAATGATTATTTTCGAGTAAAAAAAGCAAAAGTTTTATTGATGTCTATCGAGCCATTGCATCTGGGGTTCTTGTTTTCGTTTTGGACTTGTTAACATATTAAATAATAATGCTGGACTGGGTATTAAGCCTGTTTTGACTTGTATTACGCTCCCGTTAACATACTTGTACGAAGCAAAGCAAAGCTTCTATTCGTAAAGAAAATACCAATTTTCTGTCTTTGTTTTTAATTATTTTTATTTATCATTGTATTATAATAATAATAGGGCCTCGTGGACGGTTTTTTGCTCAGGTCCTAAACTTTAAATTTGAGATTCGATATTAGTGGATCTCTCTAGATTATGTTACTAGATATTGAAATTTTTAAAGTGACAAGATAAAACATATATACATAATTATTATATATACATATTATATATATACATAATTATTGAAATTTACCTCATTTTCTTTGAATTTGAGGTGTGAAATTATGGTTTAGTTCTAATCTGGAAAGTAGGAGACAATGTTGGAATTTCTGAAGCAATAAATATTAAAAATGAAAGTTTAGCTCAAATTTCTCTCACCGATGCCGGAATAACCAAAAACAATAGTGGACCATTCTCTTTTGCCAAAACCTGTGCACATTTTTAGTTCATTTAACTTCCGTAGCACCTGTTTCTGGCGATAAGCCATCGCTGAATAACTTGTGTCAGGTTTCATTGAAATTTTTCAGGATGCGCAAACCGTGATGCAGCTTTTCTTTTCTTCTAGCTTTTGTATTTATAGCAAACCACTGGATTTCATTTTTCTAGATCTGTTTATAATCCACACTGCCGTGACTTTAACTATTTTAGTTCTACGAGAGACCACTTTGAGAAAATATTAATTCGACTTTTAATTATTTCTTTCTGAGCGCTCATGATATGTAAGGTAGAATAATATCCACTCGCACGTTTGCATGTCTGAAAGTCTTGATAAGTGTTTTTATTATAGACTGGCTCCGCGAGCGGGCATTGGCTACCCGCGCAGTCCTCAATTGTCCTATAGTCCTCAATTGTACTGCTCTCAAACACTCAGTCGTTTTAGTTATTTATTATTATAATGAGCCTCTTGAATGTTTGTTTTATCTCGTCCTAAAATCCAATTTCAGTTTTCACTATTGATTCACTGCTGTCTATTTGATCATGTTAGTAAATATTTGAAATTTAAGTAGCAAACTAGAAAACGTGACGAAATAATTCAAATATTCCACATTGTCAACTTTCAAGAGTAAAATTAATGATGAGCTACGATTCAGATTTAGAAGCAATAATGTGGGGAATTACGTTGAACTCGACTTCATCTATAACATACCCTGTTACACTTTCAGTTCTAAACTAAAAAAATATTTGTTAACTGAGAGCCATACGTTTTTGGTCCGTAAATTTGGTGATACCTCGAGACTATTATATAACCTAGTTGATTATTTCCTCAATTCTTCTCACCTGTTTGCTTGACTTCGATATTATGAGGGGAAATTACATGTCAATCACTGAGAGGAGACTGTATTAACATGAAGGCTTCTATTGTGGTTTGGCCGAGGAATCATGACTATTAAGACAAGTCAAATGTTTTTAAATTATTTCTTCACCAAGTTAAAGCGAAAAGACGAAATCCGCGCCCACCCTTCCCCGGTTTATAATAGTTCTAACATCTTACACAACAAAATTGTCTGAGTGTGTCTTTCACTGCTTGTCTTACTTCTGTGATCTTCCAGCAATAAAGAATCGGGTTTAGAGACGAGTTTAAGTACAGGAGTGATAATGTTACAGCCCAAGCAAAGTCAATAGCTGGTGTACGTAATCCAGTGATAGCAAATATAGCTACGGTTACGATAAATGGAAAATAGCAAGCCAGTAATGTCATTTGCACACATAGTGCACTGGATACTGTCTTTCGGTATCGTGCTATATTCAGTGGAATCTCCCCTCCGTTCGGTTGTCCTTGGTGAACATGGTCTTGTACTTGAGTTGCGTGTTGGCGAAGTGTAAGATAGATTTTCGTGTAACAGAAAGATGAAGTTATCAAACACAATAACAATCCTATACTGATTATGCCTATAGAAAAACGTAAGTCATAAAATAATGTCATCACAAAGGCAAAGCTAAAAATCCAAAACATAATCACAAAGATCCGTACTCGCTTCAAAGTTACCACCTGCCTGTATCTTAGTCTCAGTAACAGAGCGAGAAGTCTGTCTACACTTATAGCACTCATTGACAAGAAAGATACCCCTGCAAAAACTCCTCCTATGATATATACAAGGATAAGAAGATAGTAACACGTTTTGGAGTGTTCTGGTGACATTAAACGGCTAACATAGAAAGGCTGTGTAATGAGGCCCACACAGAGATCGGTGATCGCAAGGCAGCGAAACAGAAGTTTCGATGGCGGATGAAGGGACGACACATTTTGAAGAGCAACAATGATGAGAATATTCCCCAGGAATGCAGTGATGGATAGAGGAATATTTAATGCTGATATAAATATCTTTTGATATATCCCATAAGATCCTGTCGTGCAATAAAACTCTTGAATTGTTGTGTGGTTTCCATCTTCTGTCATGTTTGCCATTTTCGACTTGATGATAATTGTTTTCCCGCTAGTTATAACAAGAGTTCCGGGGCTGTCACGAAGACGCTTCCAATAATCTTCTATTGGTTTATTATCTGGGTCATAACACTGTTTCTCAGATTCTTTTCCTGGTGAGTAGGAAGTATAGTCAGTTTAGTGCGGAAATACTGAATTGAACAACTGATATCACCAGCATCAATTAAAGCAAAAGCTCGCTTATTGCAGCCCGTTGCGCGCGTCTCATTTGCTTTAAGTAGCTCGCAGCAAGTATCTCTTCGTCTAAAAATATCGACTGTGAATCTACAGTGAATCTAAAGTCTAACTTGCCTGTGCTTTATATATCGTCGCACTACTGTTAGGGGATGCTTTCTCAGAAGAGAACCGAAAACAATTGAGATATATTATATAGCAAATATCTTTAATTAGCCTTTATATTCCCGTTGGCTTAATTAGGACATCCTAATTATTGGTCTTTCTCCGGTTTGTTATGGCACTGCATCTTTAAACCATTGAAGTTGACGTTATTTTTAGAAGTTTGTTTAATATAACTGAAGTCACATTACTGTGGTAATTCTTTTATTTTTCTTCTATTATAATCAACAAATTACAGTAAAAAGAAAGCGTAGATGGTTGTGGATAAAAAGATATATGTAAATAATAAAAAATATATAAAGACATGCAGTTAATAAACTGCCATTGTTTCGTCCAAGTTAAGCGGAATAAAACAAATCTGATTTCTACTTCTGACAGTCGATTAGCAGAATGACTCGGTAACCCTACATTTTAAATTACCTGAAAGATATGTCTCAGATCCTATGCTGGCCTTGTGTACGTGACGAGTCAGTCGCTCTGTATGATCAGAAAAACCATTTTAAGGCAGTTTGCAGCAGCTGCCGTATGACAGTTTACGCTTCATGCTGTGTTATTGGACAGTGTGCGTCATTCACGTGCGTTGTTATTGGACAGACTGATCTGAAAAAAAACAATCTAAATTGCCATCGTCCTCCTTTTATTTACCAAAAAGTCTAAACTTTCCGGCTTTGTTTTCTCAAATTCTGCTGTAGTTATGACTAATTAGTGACCATCAGACCAAATTGGACCAGACACGAAGCCTGCCAAACTCGTGTTCAGTTAAAGTCTGAATGGGACTCCACTAAGTGCCATTAGTTATTTGTTATATTATTATAATGATAGAGCCTCATGAACGTTTTTTTTTCTCACCTAAATTTCAATTTCAGTTCACTGCTGTATTTTGGCCATGTCAGTAAATATTTAAAATCTAAGTGACAAGAAAGCAAATATGACGAAAATTATTCAAATTTATCACATTTTCTTGAAATTTGAATTTTAGTTTCAAAGGATTAAAGAATATATTTATAGTATTGACTTCTTTAGATTCATTTAAGTTGCCTAGCATCTGATCAAGGAATGGAACATGATCACGTACACTCTTTTTTTAAATATAAGAACGTCTAATTTTTGAGCTGAGGCTGAACCAATACCGAATGTTCCTATTTTTTAACGATTTCAGCCTGAAAACGTCCGTAACATGTTCTTAAGTTACATGGTATATAATTTCACAAAAAGGTTCGAACGTGACCATGAAAATGTATTTATATTTTATGTAATAGAAATTCATGTTGTTACTTTCATGTTGTTACTATAAAAATTGTGCATTCAAGTATTTTGAGCTGATTTGAACTGCTTATTCACTGAGATATTTGAAATGTTACATTTTGTCCAGATTTTGTTAATTTTTTGAAAGGATACTGGAATATTGTATTGAGAGCTCGATGCAAGAAACAAGTGGTCCAAGTGAATAAAAAATGTTCTTAGCTAATTCTCAATCTGTTTATGTTCTTAGCATGTTTTTAACATTTTGGTCAATCTCAGCCTCAACGTTCTTATAAAAAAGGTTCTTATATATAAAAAAGAGTGTATTGTAAGCTGGGCGAAAAGTTACAGTGGAAATGAAGCAAATTTAACAAAACACCTCCTCCCCAATGTAAATGCTTGCTACAAGAGTCAAAGGTTTTGTTCTTCTGTGGATAAAAGTATACTAGATAAAATAATTGTACTTTTTAAACTTAAAATTGTAATTGTCTCTAATTTTTCATTTGGCGCATAATCGAGCACTCGACCATTAATTCCCAGAATGCCCGACATCGAATTTGCCTCATCAAATTCTGTGAATTAAGTGTAAAGGTGCTCGATTATGCGCCAATTACAATTTTAAGGTAAAAAAAGTACAATTATTTTATCTACACTGTAGCCCCGTTGATCATTGTTTCGTATGTTCTTAGCAATAATGAAGTCATATAGCCGTTGGTATTCACATAATTAAATTTCGCGTAATGTTCAGGTAATCATTTGCAACTAACATCGGAAACATATTTATTTCACAAAATAAATTATTTTATGGAGAGCTTGATACATTATCATCTCCCAGCTTCCGGTTAGAGGAATTCCTGTCATCCGGGATACAATACAATACAATAACTTTATTCAGGTGTCAAAACTACTAGCTGGTCACAAGTGGCCTACTAATTGGGGACACTAACAAAAGCATTGAAAAAAAGAAAGAAAATCTTAAATATCTTATAAATGTATGAACTATTATTGATAAAATACAGTCTATCCCTAATTCTTAACTTATCATATCTAATATAATGCTAATTTATAAAATATAATTCTTAATATAATGTTGCTTCATGGATTCTTAAGTGAGGCGAGCGCGGTTACAATACTCTTTCGCTGAAGTTCTCAACAAGTGAAGGCAATCCTTTCCCTCCACACCAATTTTCTCCTTTTCTATTATTATATATTAGTCAGGGAGGCATTTTCCCTTTGCTGGGATGATACTTTGTATGCTGTAATAATTTAAGCTTTTTATGCTTGGTAGCAAAATAAACGGCCATACCTGTGGTCAAAAGATTCCCACATCGGAATGTCGTGTTTTATTACCCAGCAAACAGAGCTCATACAGCCAAAGCAACACATATACTTTATAAATTGATTTGAATTAATTTTTAAGGAGCAAGATACATAAATTATGATTATTATCACCCATTTGGTACGTGTTGCAAATTTGTAGTCCTTATGTGACCTTATGTGGCGTCTAAAGCATAAAGCAACAAAAAATTATATTGTAATTATAAACTGATAAATATGTAAATATAATAATATAAAGTAAATATAATAATATAAAGTAAATATAATAATATAAAGTAAATATAATAAAATAAAGTAAATATAATAAAATAAAGTAAATATAATAATATAAAGTAAATATAATAATATAAAGTAAATATAATAATATAAAGTAAATATAATAATATAAAGTAAATATAATAATATAACGTAAATATAATAATATAAGTAAATATCATAATATACAGTAGGTGGAACATTAGCCAATTAGAAAATTGCACGTACAGGCGCGAGCATACCGGAAGCTTACCGAAGGTGGTCATGACTGCTTGTCATAATAAAGATATGTCTTGCTATTGTTCAAGGTGTTTTTCGTCTCAGTTTAAATACGCGGCGTGGGCAGAGGCACTGAAAGAACGTAGTAATAAATCAGAAATAAAATACTTCAATTTCATAAGTTATAACAGTTTGCTTCACCGGCAAAAAGTGTATTAAAGTTAACAGGAATATATTTATGTTATCATGATCATAAACGCGCTTTAGAGTCGTAGCTACCAGCATATAAACATTAGTTATCCATATGGAGCAGTTAAAAACCTCGCGGCTGCTGTTTATAATTTTGGAGAAGTTAATTCCATAGTTACTGGTTGTCACCAGTAGCCTGAATGGACTTAGCAAGAAAGCGCGCGTACTGGGCGTTTTGTATATGGTCATTAATGGGACACTGTCCCGGCGTATTTGCTCAAAACTGTTATAAATGCATGAAATGGTCCCTAAATCTATGAAATAAGAACTTAATAAACTCTAACTAAATGATAAAAAGCAATTTCTTTTAGAAATTACATACTGCAACGAAATGTTTGCAAAATTTGAAAGATTTCCGAGCCAAATTTGAAACTTTGAAAAACTGACATCCTGACGTTTTTTCAAAAATCGATATTGCAATCCATTTCCATCCTCGCTGTCGTTTGTCATCCTCACTTCCTAATGGGTTCCTGTCATTTGTCGAGTGTTATTCAGAATAAAAAAATTATTGTTCAACTTCCTACGATCTAGATATGTTTCTGAGCTTCCCAAAATTATGCTAAAATCAGAACAGTGTCCCTTTAATTACAGCCACGTAAACATTGACAAAAACTTGACACACCGGAATTTTATCGGACAAATTTGATCAAAAGTCACAAAGTTTAGTCATTATTACTAATACAGAAGTTTGGAATCCGCGCGGTCACTTTCTGCCTTCCCCCTCCCCCCAGTCTAAATAGGGTTAACATGTGAAGCAACAAAACGGTCTGATTGTGTCCTTTACTACTTGTCTAACTTCTTCGATCTTCCAGCAATAAAGAATCGGGTTCAGAGATGAGTTTAAGTAAAGAAGAGATACTGTTACATCCCTATCATGCATGCGCGAACTACAGTAGAACCCCGCTAACTCGAACTCAGTACAGGCACTCGCGCTGTGTTTGGACAATATAAGCACGCTCTAATTGTACGCGTAAACGTTTGAATTTCTCTGCATACATGTATGTACCGAGTTAAATTTGTAATTTACCCCGGCAATTTCTCAGGACAATGGTTAATTCTTGGTAAAATATATTTTTTTTTCAATAGATGATTATTGTTTCTGCTTATTTAGCGAATTTGAAGAAGTTTTTGAAAGGACAATTTTGTACATCTGACGCAGAAAAGTGCCCGTAGGCGTGATCAAGCGCACGCACTTAAGTTTTAAACCGGTAAAAAAAAAAACCCTTATTTTTTTAAATTCAATCGTCCCTGCCTATGCAGGGCGACTGAGCGGTTGCGTGCAGAGTTTCCTTCTCGTCGCGCGCGCAAAGAGATTGGAATCTCTGTCTCGCAGGGTAGGGTATGGGCTATCAGCGCACGAAAGATGGGGCCAATCTTGCCCGCATTTTGTTTTAGCAAGCGGACTTTATTGGCCATATAATGAATCATTTATTCCCGATGTTGTTCGGTGAAGATAGCAGGATAATTGGCGTCGTTCTTCTTTTGCTTGTTTATGCACCGTGACTGGTCAATAACCCACTGCTGTTTCCAGATCGAATTGGAATTAAGAAATGTTGGTTTTCGTGGAGAGACGCAAACCGGAGTACCGGGCCCGGCGAAAAAAACCCTTGGGACAAGGACGAGAACCAACAATAAACTCAACCCACATATGACGCCAGTCCGGGATTCGAACCCGGGCCACATTGGTGGGAGGCGGGTGCTCTCACCAATGCGCCATCCCTAATCCCCAATATTTGTCAATGGACTCATGATTGAGCATGTCGAGCGAGTCCTGGGAAATAAAATTGAATGCCGTAAATGTAAACCTTCATGAACAGTTCTTCTTTTTACCGAATTGTGACACTGATGTTCTGTGTAATAGACGCTATCTTTCAAGTTATTTTCTGTAAACAGCACTGGCCGTAGAAAGCTAATGATACCGCTGAACTGATCGTAAAAATGTTAATTAAAAAAAATAACGCTCTCTGATACTCCATATTTAGTTAGAATTAAGACTCGACTTATATTGGTAATATAGAGACGCGGTGGCCTAATGGTTAGCGCGCTTAGTGGACTTTGGACCGAGCGGTCCGAGTTCAAGCCATGGCCGGGATCAGTGTGTTATGTTCTTGGGCAAGACACTTTACTTTCACAGTGAATCTCTCCACCCAGGAGTATAAATGGATACCAGCGACAAAATGCTTGGGGGTAGCCTGCGATGGACTAACATCCCATCCAGGGGGGGTTCATGCCAAAGAAACCGGGATAAGCTTCGGCAGTTGTGGGCCATTAGGCTCGTGAAGACTTTACTTACCTTATCTGCTGCGTAATATTGATATAAAACGATGTATTGTGTCCAATTGTAATTAGCATGACGGATAAATGTAAATTTCCTGGTTGTGTGCGCGTTCGGAGAGCTGTTGTAAACACACACGTTTCTAAACGCTTGTAAGAACACGTCGCGAAAAACACGTGCCAAACAAAAATACGAAGCGATAAAACTAATAGTTGCTAACTTTTTCAGTAAATGTCCTGCGTTTTGGCTTCAAAGTGGAGTAGTTGTGGCGGTACTGCGCGGCTCGCAACAGTGCGTTTGACCGTTTTGTAAGGTAGAATAAGGCCCTGTCCATACTAATGCGTTTTCGTTTGGCTCCGTTTTCAAAACGCTCCGTTTTTACCAAAAACGCATCCGTCCACACTATCGTTTTCGCAGCGTTTCCCCGTCTACACTAATGCGTTTTCGTTTGAAAACGCATCGCTCGAAAACGCTACAATAGTCATCTGCCCATGCGACAAATAGACGAATGACGTCAGCGTTTTCGAAAGCCTCCGTTTTCGCCGTCCACACTGATGCGTTTTCGTTTTGCTCCGTTTTCGAGTTACTCAGCGTTTTCAAAAGTCTCCGTTTTCGCCATCCACACTGATGCGTTTTCGTCTGGCTCCGTTTTCGAAACGCTCCGTTTTCAAATGTCTCCACTCTGGACAGCGTTTTCAAATGTATGCGTTTTCGATGAAAACGCTCATCGTTGTAGTGTGGACAATAGGCGAAAACGCATCCAAAAGTATGTGTTTTCAAACAAAAACGCATCAGCGTCGACGGGGCCGAAGTGAAGCATGGGCTCTTGTGTTTACAAGAATCAACTGCTTTAAAGAATCTACAAGCAGCGGCTGCCTGGAGTCTCTGGCTCATCCCTAATAAAATTGTTGAACGCGGGGGATGACGGGAAGCGAAATCATAACAAGCGTCGAACAATATTCTCGATACATACAACTGGCCTGGGGACAAGTCAGACCAAATTTAACAATGAACAAGACGAGGCTGTCAAAACAAAAAAAGGTAGCTGGTTCTACGCCGGGATGAAAGTCTAAAATTGATCATAGCTATTAAAATCCGAATTGCATCAAGCAAGTCAAATTATAATCATCAAGTAAAGTCTACTGTACACCTGAAAATATTATTCTGGCAACTATATTTGGTAGACAGATTCAACAAATTAACAACAAATTAACAACAGAGAATAAATTGAAATGAAATCTTAATATTCTGCTATTATCTAATCTCATTTTTAGTGTCTTAATATTCTAATTGTCAGTTTCTTGCAAAGTACCTTTGGACGCTAAGAATACTGGCGCTCTATACATATTTTATTACTATTTCCTATTATTATGACATCAATGTTCCTCGTGAAATCAGTTGAGCTCGGGAAGCCTTCATGGAGATGTCTTGGGTGAAATCTAACTGACTGGCCACATGGCCCACTGCCCCTTAATGCTAGGAGCGTCCTGAAGCCACCAGATCCCAATCATCTGTACCCCCAGGACTTCACCCTCATAGAATACTTGGTGCGTAGCGTACTGCTTAACAAACTTCACTTTAGAACCTGAAGAGAAAACAGTTTCAGGGTAGGTTATAGCGCGGCCGGAATCGATGATTTTTAGTTGGGCTAGCAACTCGCCACATACATAATCACTGTTTCGATACAGTTTTTCGGGAGCCATACCTAATGTTTTCAATCAGCTTTTTATCAAACTTTCCTCAGTCGGATCGATGTGAAATTTACACCAATTATTAGTCTTGGATTGAAGTTTGCTATGTTGTACTTTTCAGTGAAATCGATATTGCTATGGCAACGATAAACACAAAACCTCGAAATCAGTTAAACTTAAATTTTGCGCGATCCAGATTTCACCTGGAAAAGCCAATACCAACATCTTAAACTATTGTGTATGGCAAACAAAATATATTAGAATAAAAAAAATATGTATGTTTGATTTCGAATAAATTGCAAAAACATTTCAAATCATACTTTTTGCATAATAATAGTAAATGGACCGAGATATACATACTGTTTCGATAAAATCACTTCGGAATTAACCAAAATGTGTCTTGAACTAATATTTTGACGTCATAAAATTTGTGTTGGTTTTCTATTTCGCGATACCGAGAACACATTTTTCCCCTAAAGTCACTCGCATTATATTTTTCTGGTAATTTTTTTATTTTGAGCCTTTTGCAAAAATCTTAGAAACGGCTCGTTTACCAAGGATACCTTATAATACGTGCAATGTTATTCCAAAGTTTTATCAACATTGATTCAATGGAACACCTTTAAATTCAACGATGAATAGAACGACCGAACGGACGGAAAAGTTTGCGTTACAAATTCACCGTTGACAAGTTTTGCTAATATATTCAAGTTAATGCGTACGGTATTCCCCCGTGATTTGCACGGATTATAACAAAAAGAAAATACAGAAATCAACAGCAGAACGATTTATTACAATAAAATTAATCAGGAAGAAATGCAGTACGTATTGATTTGAATACATTAGCTTAACGTGCCCGAACCATGAATTTGTAACGAAAACTTTCCGTCGTTTCATACGCCATCTTCATCGTTAAATTTAAAAGTGTTCCAGTAAATCAATGCTAATAAAACTTTGGCATACAATCATTTACATTATCAACCATACGAGGGAAAAGTTCTAAAAAAATCTATCGAACCGTTTTTAGGATTTTTGCAAAAGCGCTCAAAATAAAAAATTACCCGAAAAATATAATGTGAGTGACCTTGGGAAAAACATTTGTTCTTAGTATTGCGAAAAGGAAAGTCAACAAAACTTTTATGGCGTCAAAACATAAGCTCAAGACACAAGTGATTTTATCAAAACAGTATCTATCTCTCAGTCCATTTACTATTATTATGCAAAAAGTAAGGTTTGAAATGTTTTTGCAATTTATTTGAAATCAAACATACAGAATTGTTTCATTCTCGTATATTTTGTTTGCCATACACCATAGTTTAAGATGTTGGTATTGGCTTTTCCAGGTGAAATCTGGATCGCGCAAAATTTAAGTTTAACTTATTTCAAGGTTTTCTGTTTATCGTTGCCATGGCAATATCGATTTCATTGAAAAGTACATCATAGCAAACCTCAATCCAAGACTAATAAGTGGTGTAAATTTCACATCGATCCGACGGAGGAAAGTCTGATAAAAAGCTGATTGAAAACATTAGGTATGGCTCCCGAAAAACTGTATCGAAACACCTGAAAGTTAAAGTGCTACTACGATCAAAAATACACTTCTCCTGTTCTCTTCGGATTTCGAAACTTTAACCACCAAATAGTAAATGTGCCAAATATCAAGTAAAAATTCTCACGGGAAGTGCGATTATTTTAACTCTACTTTCCAACTTCGACTTGCCGCCATTGCTGGATTCAAAAATGTCCGAGCGCGTAAATAAGGATTGGGACGAGAGGACAATGACGTCATCCAATCAACCAATTCGAAACAAATATGGCTTCTTCTGTTTGCGCGAAGGCTGATTTCATGTTGTATTGTATATCGACGAGGTTCTAGAGCTTTCTATAAACGTAGAACGCTTTTTCTTCACACAAGAAGATACATCCAACGTATTGTGTCGACTATGCTAGCAGCAGGAGTCTCAAAAGCCAGAATTTCTTCGCACAACTCTCCTACTCAGTGCTGGTTTTATAAAGAGCCTCATCACGCTGCTCAAATCGAAGACGAAGATAAGCTTATTACGGATGATATCGTCTGATGACTTATTGATCAGCAGTTTAACTACGGGCCGGGCTGTTGGGTATGTGCTTACGGGACTACGGGAGGTTGTTTTTGTCAGCTGAATGAAACTCCTCAGAATGGACTAAATATTCCAAAGCTTCGCTTGTTTACTTTGTCTGAACTGTAATTATACACATGGTATAAAGTGGCATGTGCTGCTTGTTTGGATACTTGGATTTTAATAGTTACTTCCAACGAACTAGTGCAAGGTAATACTGGGAGATCAAACAGAATTTATAACAATTTGTTTCCTATATTTAACTTAAATAAAATAAAAGCCTAAAGCTAGTTGTGTCTTCAGTGTCAATTAGCTCAAGGTGCATATTTCCTTGGTTTTGATATCATCCATTTTTGAATTGAATTTGTATCTTTGATGCTATGTTATTGTAAACTTTATTGTACTGTAAATTAACAGGGTTCATACAGTCTAGAAATGTAGAAAAGTATGGATTTCCTGACTAGCTTTACAGACCTGGAAAAGGTTTGGAAAATGAAGTTTATGTCTGGAAATTTGTCGAAGCTACATGTACATTGTGTATAACAAGTTCTGTTATTCAATGAAATCTTTGTCAGGTAGCTGGAATTCCTGTTCTCGGAGTTTGATTGCATGTGTTAGGCCCAGTTCAGTCGCCATACTTCACATGAGCCGAATCAAATTCGATGAATTAAGTTCATGTGAAGTACGGTGTCTGTATCAATTCGGAACGGCTGATTGAATTCGGATCGGCTCAGCCATTCTTCCCGCCTGGCTCAGCCAGGAATTACGGCTGTGGACTGACTTTGATTCAGACGCCAGACTTCACATGAGCCGAAACAAATGCATGAATTATTATAATGTATTTTCAATATAACAGCAATTTCCCCCTAAAAATTAAGTTTGGCTAAATTAAGCTCGGCGTCTGAATCAATTCAATCGGTATAAATTAATTTGGGTCGGCCTAAATTCAAATTCGATATGGCTCATGTGAAGTACGGCGTCTGAACTGGGCCTCAATCTGCTGAGTCTGTAAAATGAAAACATGGTTTGGAAAAAAGTATGGAAAATATCTCAAATTTTGTTTACAAAAATATGCAGAAACCCTGTAAATACAAAATTGCCCTTGATTAAAACAAGGCTTATATACAGGTAGTTGTCCCCCCCCCCCCCCCCCCATTATAGTCATTCTAATTTACTCAGCATCATTAGGACACATAGGCTCAATTTGCACCCTTCTCTCAATTCCCGTCTTCAAGGGCATGCATTTGGTGGGGGAGGGGTAAGGGGATTCATTTTCCCAGGTAGTGGAGCCTAAAAACATGGAAACCAATGCATAATCAGCAGCAAGAGCTATCGAGAAGTCTGAAATTAGGTTCTTGTACATTTGATATGGAGAAAAACTGGTATATATTCTAGGGTACCATTAGGGCCCAAGCACTTCGGTTAGCGAAGAACTGATTGAGCCTTAAGGGTTTCTGAGGACACTACCTTCACAATCATAGGGGTCACTTAACAAGAACATTTGGATATCACAAAAACAGTGTTAACCTGATAATAACTATCAGGTATTTTAGTTGCTAAAAATTGTTTTATGACACATTGTTATGAAAGTAGTGATGACTAACACTCAATTTTCAAGTAAAACAATATTTATTTTCACTTTTGTAAGATTCAGGTTGGAATATGCACAATATGTGAAATTTTGGGCATGGATATTTTTTGGAGAAAAAACAATAATCACCCCTGGCTATTATTTGAGGAAACATATTTTTGTCAGGTTGCCCCGACAATTCACCTACTCCTGGAGCAGCTAGAGGGAGCAAGGGTACTGGAAGTCCAACACAAAAGTAAAAAAATCATTGGGCAAGAATGATTTTACATGGAATTATGTCAACATTTAAAAACTGCATGGTAAATAATTTCTACAGTTTTCCAGTGCTCATTACAAGTTACTGCACAGTCATAAGTTACTTGGCTGCATATATTATTTTATTTCCCTTATGAGCTGAAAAATATTGTGCTTTGAAACACAATAATGAATATTGCTGTTTATGTCTGAATTTCTAATGTACTGGTCAAAGGCATATGATTTGGCTGATCAGTATAATGTATTTTCTTGCGAACTGTACACACAAGGGACAAGTAAGGGGAGGGTTAGAAGGTACATGACATTCAGCTGTTGACATGACAGCCATCATGCACTGACTGGTTGATTTGATCGATCACGTAATGAAAAGTGCTCCGAGCCAAAAAACCAACAGTCAACTAATTTAGCGAGGAATTTAGCAAAACCTACATTACACGTACTTCTACCATACCCCTGGACATGCCTGGAATTCCCAAGTGTTCTAAAAATTCCTGTTTTCCGTCATCTTCATCTGAAAATAGAGCGAAGATTCGTATCTTTGATCTTTGCCTTTGGTCGCTTCTCGTGGTCCCACTAGCGCGCTGCTCTTTTCTTTTTTTAGTGCATAGCAAAGCTCAGAAAAAGGGCCGACATGCTTCTTATTTCAATTAAATTCTGGGTCATTTACGGCGAAAGACAATGGGAATACGTTCACCAACTTCGGCGCTGTTGTGTTTCTTCCATACGACTGCAACACTTCGCTCGAAGGCAACTTGATTGGATGACGTCACGAACAGACCGCTAATGGCAAAAATCGCGGGCCGCGACGTTTGCTGATCAATGGCGGATGGATTTTACGCGATTTTACGAGATTTTCGCGGGCTGGTTCTCTGGCGTGTTTGTACTTTCTGGTCAGATTTCTAGCGTGTTGTATTTATCATTACCCAAATAATGAAATTGTCTAAAAAAAACCGCGAAACAAAATGCTTAATTTTGATCGTAGTAGCACTTTAACAGTGAACTGAAAATAGTAACAAAATGGCGGAAAATGCAAATTTCAATACACCATAAGTTTTGAATGGATGAACATATTTCAGAAATGTTTTCAGTTTCAGGATCCTCGTGACATGTTCTTTCAGAAACTGTCATCAAATGTTTCATAATACTTAAAAATAATTTTGGCGCCAACTATGTGACGTCATTTTCCCGCCAAAAAAATTGAAATTTGAAAACAAAAAACATACGATTTTTCTGAATTACGAGTTCTATACTGTTCTAAAATTTCAGGTAACGTGCATCAAAGAGTGAAAAAATGAAACTAATTGCCACTTTTTGACCACTTTATGCCCACCGTGAAGTGACAAGTGATTTTCGAAGTTGTGCAGCAAACTCAGGCAGTTGCAAAAAGAACGCAGACAAGCGATTGGAACATATGCGTCCGTCTCCATAGCTAGAGCATTATTTGTAGTGCTAGCGGTAAACCTCAGACTTTCTTCGCCAACTGCTTAAGCTGCTGAAAGTACGAAGACATTTTTTCGCTCAGTTTATTATTTGCTTTGTTGCACTTACCTCCTGAGATCTTTCCATTTTTAAAAATAAAAGGGCCAACGTCGTCATTTCCCCTTGCAGTAAACTGGTTTCTGTTTTGGAATGTCATATTCACATTAATGAGCCATTTACTTCCTGAGGACACCTCTTTTAGTGCCCGTTTGTCAATGAAGTAACCTTTCCAATAACCTAGAATGAATCAATGAATCAATGAATCAATGAATCAATGAATCAATGAATCAATGAATCAATGAATCAATGAATCAATGAATCAATGAATCAATGAATCAATGAATCAATGAATCAATGAATCAATGAATCAATGAATCAATGAATCAATGAATCAATGAATCAATGAATCAATGAATCAATGAATCAATGAATCAATGAATCAATGAATCAATGAATCAATGAATCAATGAATCAATGAATCAATGAATCAATGAATCAATGAATCAATGAATCAATGAATCAATGAATCAATGAATCAATGAATCAATGAATCAATGAATCAATGAATCAATGAATCAATGAATCAATGAATCAATGAATCAATGAATCAATGAATCAATGAATCAATGAATCAATGAATCAATGAATCAATGAATCAATGAATCAATGAATCAATGAATCAATGAATCAATGAATCAATGAATCAATGAATCAATGAATCAATGAATCAATGAATCAATGAATCAATGAATCAATGAATCAATGAATCAATGAATCAATGAATCAATGAATCAATGAATCAATGAATCAATGAATCAATGAATCAATGAAACCAATGCGGTAAATGGTGTCGGGAGGTTTTTCCGTGTATAAAGGCGAGCGTAGAAAAAGCAAGACAAGCAGGAGGCTCTAGTGACTCGAACGAGACAATAGATGACCTCTTAGCAGAGTTGAATGCGTCCAACAGCTTTGATGGAGAAGACACCGGAGACAACCCCACCACGCACGCAGCCGTTGAAACAAACCTGCAACGACAGCAACCATCTCCTCAACCAAGTCGACGACGAAGTCTCCCAAGCACTCCACCTCCACCTGGTCACCATGACCACAGAGTCTTTGAATCTCTGAAGTCTTCGGTAGAAAAGGTTATCGAGGAAAATATTACAATTAAAGAAACATTGCACAGCGTGACATTGAAACTCCAGGATTTTGATCACGTCCATGCTCGTATGGAATCTTTAACAGCTGAACTGAACAAGTCCAAAAACGAAGTTGAAAATTGCCAAGAGATCATTAAAAGCGAACAAATACTGCGTGAATCTATCGAAGATCAATTGCAACACCATCTAAGTCAGCATCAGGAATATAAGAAGAAAATGACGGAGGAAATGGCGCAATTGTATGAGCGTGTCCGGGAATCTGAAGAAAACGTCCACAAAATTAAGAGCGAAAATGAAGAGCTACATCAAAAGAATATCATGCTAACAAAGGAGAATGAAGTTATTCTGAAACGTGTGGAGGATATTGAAAAGGAAACTAATGTAATACAAGACAAGTTATTTAATGGCGAACTTGTAACTCGCGGCGAAAATCAAACCACAGACCGGAAATTGTAGTCTTCACGGCAACAACAACGCGTAGTTACTAAAACACGGAACCACCCACAACGACCCACAACGACCCAGAACGACCCACAACGACCCACAACGATCCACAACGACCCACAACGACCTAGAAACGATCCACAACGATCCACAACGACCCACAACGACCTAGAAACGATCCACAACGATCCACAACGACCCAATACGATCCACAACGACCTAACCTAGTTCCCAGGGCTCCCGGGGGGCCAGCTGGAAAACAAGGAATGGCCTCTTTGACTTTAAGTTAATTAAGTTAATTAAGTTAATGATTAACTGCTGAGTTAATATTTAAAAAAATAGTAAAACATTTAAAATAATAAAACAAAGCAGGATATGCTCCTGGATAAAGTTAATAGCAAACATCGCGACCCACATATTTGAAAAAATCACGTGATAACCTCCTCCCCGGCATTTTAAAAGGAAACAATTGTTTTTGGTAAATTTAATTTTTAATTAAAGACGTGACAATAGCTTATGGATTTACAGACAGGGTCATGTGTCTTCGGCCCAGACGTAACAACATAAAATTAAGCAATGAACTAGGTATAAGGCAAAGGGAAAAGCCGCGTGACTCCACGTGACGAAGTGTTGCGCGCGTGACTCCGCGCGACGAAGTGTTGCGTTACAATTAAATCTGGAAAAAAAACCCAGATCCGATCAGAGTGTCATCCCAACCAACGAAACAGTTCATCGACTGTCAAATATAGCTCGTTGTGGATCGTTGTGGGTCGTTGTGGATCGTTGTGGATCGTTGTGGATCGTTGTGGGTCATTGTGGATCGTTGTGAGGTCGTTGTGGATCGTTGTGGGTCGTTGTGGGTCATTGTGGATCGTTGTGGGTCGTTGTGGGTGGTTCCGTGTTTTAGTAACTACGAACAACAACGTCCAATAGAAGACGTCAATTCCCAACCTCTAGGCCAACATGAACAGTCAAAGAAAGTTTTTCGAGAAGTTAAGCCTGTCGGAGACACGATCATCTTTGGTGATTCAAATACTCGAGGCCTTGATAGAAGAAGATTAGCTATGGGAATAGGATCTCTTAGTGGCGCAACACTTGATTCAGCCATTACGTACATCAACAACGAGCCCACACCAAGTGCATCTGTTAAACGTGTCATTTACCATTTAGGAACAAACAACATTAGCGGTAACTCTACTGATGAGATTAAAAACAAACTTGACACTTTAAAGATCAAATCCGTCGATAAATTTCCGAACGCCATCATAGGATTCTGTGAAATTCCACCCAACCACCATACGCCTAATCCGAAAATAACTGAAGTTAATGAATACAGTACTGTGCAAAAGTAATGCAAACGTATTTCGACGACATTCGTTAATTGTTCTCGCGAAATTTCGGCGAAATTTCGGCGAAATTTCGCCGCGATTTCGAATCGCTTCAAAACGAAATTCGACGAAATTTCGACGAGATTTCGTTGATGACAACGAAATTTCGTAATCACGAAAATTGGAAGATGCGAAATTTCGCGAATTTTCGAACTAGCGAAAATTCGCGGACTGCGAAATTTCGCGGATTTTCGAACTAGCGAAAATTCGAGGAAGCGAAATTTCGTGGATTTTCGCAGTTGCAAGCGAAATTTCGAACCATTGAAACTCGAACAAGCGAAAAACCAAAGTGGAAATTAGTACATGTAATTACAAAGGGAATGAAGGCTGTTTACACGTAAACTGTTTTATCATTTGCCGCGTGCTCACGAATGACAAGCGGCTGGGCTGGACCTTATCGTGTCTTCGCTCGCTCGTTATGTTTTGTCTTTCGCTCGGTAAAAACAAACATTGTTCAGTATCGTGTCTTTGCTCGCTCGTTATGTTTTGTCTTTCGCTTGATTACAAAAGTGTTTTAATTTGACTCTTCGGACAATAACGACAAACATTGTTTAATCGTGTCTTTCGCTCGCTCGTTATGGTTTGTCTTTCGCTCGAAGACAGTCATTATCGACTTTGCACTGTTACGTAAATTCAAACGGCAATAAAAAACTTTTTTATCATTTGCCGCGCGCTCACAAATGACAACTTTTTTAGCGTGTATCTCGCAAAACAATAAACAGTAATTTTATCATTTGCCGCGCGCTCACAAATGACAACTTTTTTAGCGTTTATCTCGCAAAACAATAAACAATAATTTTATCATTTGCCGCGCGCTCACAAATGACAACTTTTTTAGCGTGTATCTCGCAAAACAATAAACAATAATTTATCATTTGCCGCGCGCTCAAAAATGACAAGATTTTTAGCGTGTATCACGCATACTCAATAAACATTTTTCACTCGCAGATTTTAACAATAAACAACTTTTTTTATCGTTCGGCGCGCGCTCACAAATTACAACTTTTTTAACATGTATTTCACAGATTTTAACAATAAACAACTTTTGTTATAATTCGCCGCGCGCTCACAAATGACAAGATTTTTAGCGTGTGTCGCGCATACTCAATAACCATTTTTCACTCGCGCCGATTGACAAGTATTTTAGAGATTTCAGCGTGTAACAACAATAAACAAGGGTTTTTTAATCACTTAACCCGCGCTGGTATCTTGCAGCAGCAATCAACAATTTGTTTTATCATTGTTCGCGTGCTCGCAAATATTTTAGCGTGTATCTCGCGGTAACAACAACTTTATTGGTCATTGGCTTTTGTAAGATTTGGTGGCTCCTAAAGGAGCCGTTTGTTTGAGGATCTGAGCAACTAATGTTGGGTTGCTACTCCACGAGCCTCTATTACAGCGGGAACAACATCGCGCAGGACGTGATCAATATACCGGTTGCACTTCTCGGGTGTCACCTTCTTCCTCCAGAACTTCTTTATTCCATCCACCAACTGTTGTTTCGTCTGTGGCTTGACATAGGATTCGAGATAAAGTTTCAGCTCGTGCCACACATTGTTTTATCATGTCTTCGCTCGCTTGTTATGTTTTGTCTTTCACTCGATCAAATTAGAGAAGTGTTTTTAATGTGTGTGACTCTTCGGACGGTAACAACAAACATCGTTTTATCATGTATTCGCTCGCTCGTTATGTTTTGTCTTCCGCTCGATCAAATTAGAGAAGTGTTTTTAATGTGTGTGACTCTTCGGAAGGTAACAACAAACATTGTTTTATCGTGTCTTTCGCTCGATCGAAATACATGTATACGGCATTGACGCGGGGACAGCAACAACAAACAATTTTATATCATGTCTCTCACTCACTCTTTTGTTTTGTTTTTCGTTCGATCAGAATATATAGAGAAGAGTTTTATAATGTGACTCTTGGACGGTGAAAGCAATCTTTTTTTATGTTATCTTTCGCTCGCTCGTTATTCTTTGTCGTACGCTCTATCAAATTAGAGAAGTGTATTATATTATATTGTACTTTTGGCGAGCGAAAATTCGAACGAGCGAAATTTCGCTCGAAGTATAGAACGAAATTTCGTTGACTGCGAAGCGAAATTTCGCACCAAATTTCGCTAGGTCCTGCGAACTTTCGCTCGAAAGTTTCGCAAACCAAAACGAAATTTCGCTAGGTCCCGCGAAATTTCGCTCAAAATTTTCGCAAGCCAAAGCGAAATTTCGCAGCAGTTAAAACAATAGGCTTCCGAAATTTCGCCGAAAATTCGCCGAAATTTCGTTTGATGCGAAATTTCGTTCATTTTCGTTCATTTTCGCCGAAAAGCCCCGAAAAGCTCCGAAATTCGTCGAATTACGTTTGCATTACTTTTGCACAGTACTGTACATCAAGTCGATGGATGCAACATTTCTCGGCGAGGTAGACGCGAAAGACACCGGTTTCTTCACACGGGACGGGATGCATTACAACAAGCCAGGCCTGGGACGCTTGGCTGCTACCATGAAGAAATGGGCAAAAGAAAATGGGCACCCGTTTGACACAACTTCAGGAAATCAAAAACAACGCCATTATCAAGAGACCCGGCCATTCCCGTGGAACCAACAGCAATACCAGAAAGGACGGAATTCGCAGTGGAGAAAAGCAGATCCATCACAGCAGTTAGTCAATCTCCTGCTGGCAAGCCTTGGCAAGCGCTAAGCAGCTGTAAGCCTTATCATGACACTTTTAAAACTAAAACTAACAGCTATATATTTTTCTTAGACATATTTAGCTTTATAGTCCTCTGACAACCAGACCAGTGAGTACTATCTTATTTTCTTATTAGTATTATTTTAGTTTTATATTATTTTGCTGATCGTGTTTTGTGACATGAACTCTTCATGGCTAAATCACAATAATGTTTTTAATATAATTTCGTGGAATATTCAAGGACTCAAAACAAGACTAAAACCGACCAATCAAACCATTTCAAATACAAAATTAAATATCAAATCAATTAAATCTAATCTATCAAAATTCGATATCATTTGTTTACAAGAAACATGGGCAAAAGACGAGTCATTAATGTTTCAAGATTACATAGTACATTCAACCGTGAGGAACACGAAAAGCAAGAGAGGTCGAGCAGGAGTATCTGTCCTGATAAAGAATAAACATTCGGACTCTGTTTCCCACATTAAGAGTGCCTCTCCAAACATAATTTGGTGCCACCTAAAAGGAAAACTACTCGGCATACATTCAGATATTTATCTAGCGGCGGTTTATTTACCTCCACTACAATCTCAGCGAAAAGCGGGTGAAGACGTCCTAAGCATTTTAGAGCAAGAGATTCACAAGTACTCCATACAAGGCCAAATTATCTTGCTTGGTGATTTAAATGCTAGAACTGGAACGCTAAATGACTTTATTGAAAATGATTGTCAAGATTTTTTAGCAGCCAATGACGCATATAATCTTGATAAAAATTGGCCAAAACGAAACAATGGAGATTGCACCGTTAACAAATTAGGAGGCGAAATATTACGATTATGCATAGGTAACAAACTGAGAATATTGAACGGCAGAGTTACAGGTGATCTAGACGGAAAGCTAACATCATATCAATACAACGGAGCAAGCACTGTTGATTACGGAATAGCCAGTGAAGATCTTCAAAACACAGTGCTAGGATTTCAAATACAACCTTTGACCCCATATTCTGATCACTGCCCTATCACTCTCAAATTGGCTTCCCGTAATCGTGATATCATGAACAACAGCACTTCAAAAGAACCTCAAAGAAAGGAGATGTCTCCTCGAAACAGCTTCACCAAGTTTCTTTGGAAGCAAGAATCAAAAGATAAATTCATAAGTGCATTATCGAGTTTTGAAATTCAAAACAGGCTCCAATCCTTCAATACAGAACAATACAAATCAATAGATGATGAGATTTGTCAGTTCAATCAAATAATAAAATCAGTTGCAAAACTGAGCCTGGTGCCATCACGTAAAACGTGTAAAAATATCAAGAAAAACAAACCATGGTACGATAACACTTGCAGACAATTAAAGAAAAAACTGCAGAAACTTGCAAAGGAAATTAAGCCCACAACTCATCAATCATTGCGACAAGAATATTTTGTTCTCAAAAAGAAATATAAACGGCTAGTGAAAAAGATGCATAAAGGATATAAAAATCAACTTTTAAATGAAATTAACACTTTAAGTTCCAACCGAAGTGGCGACTTCTGGAAACTAATAAACAAAATTCGTAAACATGAGACAGTTGAGGAAAGTTGCGATATTTCCTCAGAAGACTGGATAAAACATTTCCAAAACCTTTTACATGAAACTCAAGAATCGCAGACAAACTTCGCTTTTCAAAACAATCTTGACGAAACAACGACTCTGTCAGATGAAATTTTAGATACGCCCATCACCGCAAAAGAAATTCATGATCAAATATCTAAAGTCAAAAATAAAAAGGCATCTGGTACAGACTCTATCCTAAATGAAATGATTAAACACGGACGGCATTATCTCATGCCTTCTCTAGAAAGAATATTCAATGATATAATTGAAAGCGGCAACTTCCCAATTGAATGGAACATAGGTGTCATAAAACCTATATACAAAAAGAAAGGTGATAAGAAATCTCCAGCCAACTATAGAGGAATTACTTTAACAAGCTGCTTAGGGAAACTGTTCACATCAATTTTACAAACCAGATTGAATAAGTACATCGAGCAACATAATGTCTTAAATCCAGAACAGTTTGGATTTAGACCAAACGCTAGAACTACGGATAGTTTATTTATTTTCCAACAACTCCTCCATAAATACACTAAACAGCATAAGAAACTTTATGTTGGTTTCATTGACTATGAGAAAGCTTTCGATAGCGTATGGCAGTCTGGCATGATTCATAAATTACACAAATACGGAATTCAAGGAAAATTCTTGCATGTCATTAAGTCCATGTATTCGTCAATTAGGAGTTGTGTTAAAATTAATCAAAACACCACCACAGAACTATTTTCATGTAACAAAGGGATAAGGCAAGGTGATGGTTTAAGCCCAGTTTTATTTTCTTTATTTATGAATGATTTACCGCAATATTTTAGAGAGAATAAATGTCCAGGGGTAATGTTAGGAAATCAATCTCTAAACTGCTTAATGTATGCAGATGATTTGTTAGTAATTAGCCCTTCTCCAGAAGGATTGCAACAATCGCTTGATATAATTCATAAACACGCACAGGAATGGAAGCTCAAAGTAAACACCAAAAAATCGAACATAATCATATTTAGTGGTAACGGACAAAACAAAAACAAGATAAATTTCAAATATGAAAACGAAACTTTACAAATTGTCGACAAACAAACGTATTTAGGTATAGAAATGACGTCATCCGGTCGTTACACCTACGCAAGAGAAATTCTAAGCAAAAAAGCCACTAAAGTTCTCTCGATAATTAAACGATCCCTTTCTAACACTGATTCAGCAACAATTGAAACAAGAACCAAACTTTTCAATGCCCTTGTTAAACCTGTGCTACTTTATGGATGCGAAATTTGGGGACCTGAACTATTATCATACAAAACACATTTTGATAAAAGTACAATTGAACAAGTTCACATTAAGTTTTGTAAACAAACATTAAATGTCCCATGGTATACAGAGAACATTGCCTGCAGGGCAGAGCTTGGGCGATACCCTTTAAGTATTGATATAAAAGCCTCAATCTTCAGCTACTGGCAAAGATTGAGGCATTCTTGCAACAACGTTTTATTAAGTGAAGCATTTCAATATGCAACAAAATATACCCCTTTCTTCGATGTACTAATTAGCGAAGAGAGTACTAGGAGGTATCAAGTTAAAGAACCAGTAACCCAACAACACATCAAGAATGCACGATTAACTATAAAAAAAACCCTCAAGAATCAATATTTTCAAAACTGGCTTGAAACCCAGAACAGCTCATCAACAACTTCAAGAGAAAAATTTACACATAAAGAAGTTAAAAGGAATTACCAATTTGAAAATTACTTGACAATAGTTACAAACCCAGCACACAGAATAAGCCTGACAAGGCTTAGATTAGGATGCCATGCATTACGCATACAAACTGGAAAATATGAAAATAGTGGAGCATTAATTCCAGTAGAGGAGCGAACATGTTTGATATGCAAAGAAAATGTCATAGAACACGAACAGCATTTCTTGATGTATTGCCAGGGGTATACTGCCATAAGACGTGAACTACATTCCCTCATTTCAAACACCGATGCAAATTACGTAAGATTAAATGATAACGATAAAACTAAATATTTACTTAGAGTCGATAATGAAAATACATCTAAAATAATAGGTAAATATATTAATTTGATGTTTCAAAAAAGGAAAGAGATCCTCAATTCATAATCAAGGTAATTAGTATAATTTATTGTCTAAGATTTTATTAATTGTCATTTATTCTTTGTATTAGTTAATGTTCAAACCTTTATTGTAACTAAACCAATACCTCCCTTTGGAGAGTAAGGCACAATAAAGATATACTATTACTATTACTATTAATGAATCAATGAATCAATGAATCAATGAATCAATGAATCAATGAATCAATGAATCAATGAATCAATGAATCAATGAATCAATGAATCAATGAATCAATGAATCAATGAATCAATGAATCAATGAATCAATGAATCAATGAATCAATGAATCAATGAATCAATGAATCAATGAATCAATGAATCAATGAATCAATGAATCAATGAATCAATGAATCAATGAATCAATGAATCAATGAATCAATGAATCAATGAATCAATGAATCAATGAATCAATGAATCAATGAATCAATGAATCAATGAATCAATGAATCAATGAATCAATGAATCAATGAATCAATGAATCAATGAATCAATGAATCAATGAATCAATGAATCAATGAATAGTAATAGCAAAGGGAGCCCAGACAAACTGTTTGACCGTGTGCTATTTTGCATTTTTATAGTGAATGTATGCATGGGATTTACTGGATGGTTCGCGCGTAGAATTGTGAATAGTCACGAAAACTATAAACAAATACCTGCTGAATAAACGTAAATTTACCTTTCCTGTTGTGTACTGTCGTTTTTGTGGCTCAAAACGGAAATTATTTTGTTTTCGCTGTCTACTGTACATCTAATTAAATGAAAATGGTGGAAAGTAATTAAAATTCCAAGATCTCCAAATTCGAACAGCTCCAATCTCAGCCCAGAAAATCTCGTCGCCTGGCTTCCAGGCCAAGTACCTGAAAAGAGGAAAGATGCACGCATGTGCTCGTACCATTCAATCGAAATTTCGTCCAAACGGCCCAGAGTTAGCTCTTGAACTAAAACGTGTAACGAAAATTTCGAGGCAGTCCGAATGCGTTCCTATAGCCCGCGAGCAGGCTGATCGCCGGCAAGCCGGCTCGTTTTCGCGGCTATCGCCGCTCGCGCGCGCATTATTTTGTGCGCCTGCTCGCAGGCTAGCGTTTCCAAGAATCCGTGTGCTGACATCAAACCGCCATGTTATTAGCCTCTTTCTGATTGCATACAATCAAGTCAAATGAGTAAATACTGGATCGGTGGATCGGTGGATCGGTGGATCAATCAATCAATCAATCAATCAATCAATCAATCAATCAATCAATCAATCAATCAATCAATCAATCAATCAATCAATCAATCAATCAATTAATCAATTAAATAAGTCCGTCTATCAATCTGTCGTTGCATACAAATATATTCCCTTTTGGGTTGTGAATTTTCATAGGATCTAAAATGGTGGGATGTGGAAAAGCAAACCCCCAAATATTGGTATTGATATTTGATATACAAGTTTTCGCAAGAATTCAACGAAACAATATTTTCGCAATTTAACGGCAATTTGTTCCAATAGTTGATGCTTGCTTTAAGGGCTGAGGAGAGGGGGAGGGGTAATCTTCCACGTCCCGTAGGGGTCCATGGTCGAGCTGCTGACCAGGTAGGCAGGGAGACAGGGATACCATTAGTATTTTATTAACACTAGGCAGTAAACTGTAAAGTACATCTTATAAACTGTGTTAGAGAGTATGTGCCGGACAATAATTGAGGAATCTTTATGGAATGTACCTGATGGCAAATCTTGATCAGCACCCTTTGAATTAAGGACAAAAGATAATTCCTTTAACTCAGTCGCGGACAATTTGGCTGCTTTAGGCGCTGGCGATGATGCTGCAGTTCCTCCAGTCTTAAAGGGCACGACGCTTTTCAGTTTCTCCATAATTAACTTGATTCCTTCAATCTCGCTGGAGCACTAGAAGAGAAACAGTAATCGATTCATTTTGGTTCTTTTATCTGCTCGTCACGAGTACAGTGTAAATTATTTACGTCCATGCCATTTTTAATCATGATCACAAGTTGTGCGAGCCAGTTACTGGGGTTAGCGCTGAGGCTAGAAAAAAACGACGAGAAAAAATTCAGTAACGTAGGGAGAAAGCTATTGTAAAACAGCTCCAACAACCAATTTTAGGGCCTATTTACATAAGTTTGAAGTTCTACGAGGGATCGTCAATCGCTTGTAACAAAAATCAAGCGCGTAGTCTGATGGTTAAAAATAGGAACCGATTGGTCTATTTCGTCATCCATATATTCTCTCTTGATTTACTTCGCTGTAACTTACAATCAGTGTCAAAAGTCATTGAACCTTCTGTTCTCCCATAATTATTTTGTACAAAAAAAATTGAAAGCAACTTTACAGCAACATCGAGATTTAGTAGTCAATCTATTCCAATTCCCCTCCCCCCCCCCCCCCCCCCCCCCCCCCCCCCGATTAATTTTTGGGCAACAAAATTGAGAGCAACCTAACAGTATAGTTTTAAATGAGGAATTAAATAAATGAATGATTGATTTGCTGTGCTGTCTTTATCTTTTCTACTGTTTACATGAGATAGATGCAATCTAATATATTTTGTCAGGGTAATGGGCTCCTGATTTTGTTAAAGCATTACCGGGTACAAGAACACTGCCTGAAAATTTGCAAGAAGAGCATCCACATGAATATATTTGCCCGTGTTAAATTTCTTCGGTGACTATAGGCATGATAATGGAGGCTTTCTCGGTAAGATGTTTTTCTGTTGCATGTATAAATAAAAATAAAGTGTAATATCAAACTATTATAATGATTAACCGTAGAAATTGTTTTATATAACACGCAAGCCGAAATAGCGGAAAACAAAGGGAAACGCTAATCAGGTACAGGACACCTTTTCCGGTCATTAATCATCATCATCATCATCATCATCATCATCATCATCATCAATCTTTATTTACTCACGAATATCCTATCATACAATGTTATGGTCTTCCTAAGAGTTCGTGATTAACATTAACTACATTAAACTAAAAGTTTTAACTATAGAACTACTAAATTACATGTAAGAATAAAATGCTATAAAAACTTAAAATGATCATTATTTCTTTCAAAATCTTTTCCTATGCAAAGAGGTTTTAAAATCGTTCAAAATTGGGCCACTGTCTGATCTCTGAGGGATCTTGTTCCACAGAACAGATCCCCTATAGTGTAAGCTACCTTGCATATTCAGGTCTATTCAGTTATCGGTATGGGAATGTAACAGTTTGACTCAGAGTTTCCATAAGATTATGTGTGTGTACATTTGAAATATTGGTAAAAATCCGTCTCAAATACAATGGGGAAAGATTATTATTGATTTTATACATAATTACAGACAACTGTTTTAGTCTTTGGTCATCTCTCGCTCTTAAGCTTTATTTCGATCTATGGCAAATGGTGTCTTACCATGGCAAAGTTGTACTCAAAGACACACTCTGCGGCATTTTAGCCCCACTTTCTCGTAAGAAAAATCAAGAAAACCTTAGCATCGCGGACGTTTGCAAAATATCGTCGCGGAAAAGGCTTCCTCCCTCAATATCTGTACACATCCAAGTACTGATGTTATGTCTAAAATAGAACAAAAATTACAAAACATAAAAAATGGCGACTAATGCGGCTTTATTTCGACATTTAGTAGACTAATGAAGCGGAGATCATCGTATGGAGAAAATCGAGCTCCAAAAATACATTGCCTGAATCAGTTTTCGAATGAAAATAGTAGTTTTAGTTTCTAAATAAGGCAATATTTCTAGGTGACCGGTACAAGGTGGATTAATGTTGTCTCGTCTCTAATTGTTCTTGTGATAATTGGGATAAAATACAATATTAAAATATGATAATAGTGCGGTAAAATTTAGATTGTTGGAAATGCTGCAATTGTTTGCTTGTTTCTAATAAAAATGTAATATTTATTCTATATATAAATATTGTTAAATTTAGATAGTAAATTTGTAGATGCGCACAACTAAAAAGGTAATAAAGTATGTCATAACTATCAGCTTTGCGTATGATCGGATTGTTGTGAAGGTCATCATGAATTCGAACTCAGATGGAAGACTTTTATAACTATATTACAGTTTTGCACAGCGTGCATACTTCAATGTTTTCTATATGTTGTTACGTGCTCTTACCTGTGAAATATGTCCCTTGCTTTATCTGCTAGCTTCTTAGATGAGCCGACGTTCAAAACTCAGAAAATAATCTGCGCACATTTTTCTACGAAAAACATATTGTGACACTTTGTTTATAAACAATTAATTAAAACAAACAAACAAACAAACAAACAATCAAATATATAAAACAACAAACAAAAAAACAGCTAAGCAGCCAAAAAGCCACCAACAGGCAAACAATTGAACAATCGGACAAAAAAGCAAACAAGCAAACAGATAAACCTAGACTAACTACCTAACTGAAAATCCTCCTATACTCCCGGAAGAGAATATTAAACCAATAGCGATATATCACGTTACGTCTTCTTTTGTTGTTATTGTTATTGTGCTGACCAGAGAAAACTATTGGCTGTTTTAAAAAAGAGTTATTTTATTAAACGATTGGCAAATTTGAAACATAACAAGAAACCCCTAAAGGGTTTACAAGCGGCTGATTTCACCTTGAGGGGAGAAACAACAATCCACCCCTCCTCCCCCTTCGGTAAGTGGACTCTGAGGTGCACCCGGAAAATCTAAGAGTCAACTACGAACCTGCGTGACGAAAAACGTGACTGCGTGATGCAATATTTTGGCTAGTTTAAGTTTAAGCTTGAGTCAAGCTTACTGTGTAGAAACTATAACTGATGTAGCCAAATGCCGTCAAACTAAAGCCTGGTCAGTTTTCATTAGCGACGTAAGCACAAGTGCAGGCAACATAGACCAACATACGCAGACGCAGTAACGCGTTGATCATCAGTGCCTTTTGTTTACGACAAAGCAACACGTTACTGCGTCTGCGTATGTTGCTTGGCGCTTGTGCTTGCGTCGCTAGTGAAAACCAGGCTTAAAGGTCGAGATTGGTCTCTAGTGGCTAATTTTAGCCAATGTCAATTACGTCATGTTCACACCATAAAATTTGACGTCAATGTTTATAAACAGTAAATGTCGCTTTTTATATTGGAAGGAAATTTAATATTACTTGACACGCCTAAAGACATATATTAACTAACTTGAGAAAGAACTGTCATAACTCGCTAGAGAAACAATACCAAATTGAAACATTAGACTCGCACGTGAACAGGTCGTTAAATTTCGTCATATCGCACCTAAAATTACATAAGAAAATTCAAATGTTCGCCATCTTGGGACCCGCCATTCTTGGATCCGCCATCTTGATCTGCCATCTTGGATTTCAAGTTTTTATGTTCAGTCAACTCTCTGTTTATAATGGACATATTCAGTTTCTAAAACGGACAGTTGGACTTGGTCCCAGCCGTTCTTCAGTCATCTTATTGTAATTAAATTATCCTTAAGGTGTTAAGAGAAACGCTCTCTAAAACGGACAACGGAACACTTTGGAAGTGCGGTTTTGTTGAAAAAATACTTCAGAAAGGCCAAACATATGTTGAATATGACAGTAAATATGATTTGGGGAAACAATCTATGTATTAAAAACGTTTATTTTATTTTAAGCAGTGATAATAAGTGATAATTGATTCAATTCAGTTAATTTTTCATTCTCCTTTGATGGGTCCTGAGGTCGTTATTAAAGCAAGTTACAATTGCATATATTTACAGTCACTTTCAAAGCTTATCAGTAAAAAACGGTTTTACAGTTTGATTCAAGCAAAGTGAGCGGTAAGTCCACCAGTAAGTCAATTTTAATTAATATCGGCCTATAATCTATTGATTGTGCAAAAAAATGCCACCTCCAGTGCACCTTGAGAAGGTCGTCCGCTGTCTGCCTTAGAGAAGTGTCCGCCTTGAAGAGAGTTCCGTTACAGACAAAACAAGTGAAAATTCGGCCGGAGTCAGCCATCCATGTCCGTACTTAGGGACTGTGTCCGCCTTACATCGGTGTCTGCTTTAATAGAGTTGACTGTACTCAATTCCTGTTGCAACAGAAACTCCTCATTTCTGCGCTGTTTGGCTCGCCTCTTGGAATAGAATATAGTGAAGCTTCTTATTTCCATTTTAATCATTTCCCAATAAAGTCTCTTCTCAGTCAAGTAATATTAATTATATTTTCTTTATATTTCTCCATGTCCTGTTTGAGATCCTCGATAAAATTATTATCCTTTAATATATAATTATTTAACTTGAAAAACCTGGCCCACTATAAAAAAAGAGAGATAGAAACTGCCGCATGATCTGAAAAGGAAACTGGAATATTTTTATCTGACTAATGATGCCATTGGAGACAGGCAATAATCCGATCTGCAATGAATTTTTTAAAGACTTATGATGACAAATAGATTTTGGGTGCTTGTGTTGCCAAACATCCAGTTTAAATCTAGAATTCTACAGAGGTTTAGAAATGGCTTGAAAACTGGACTTACAACCTCCACTTTTGTCACTTGGTGTGAGCGCACAGTTAAAATCACCCACAACAATTAATAATATTATTATAATAAGCATATTTTGAAAACTTAACTTTTAATTAAGGTTGTCGAAGAATTTCACTTGTTGTGCTAAGTCATTAGGAGAGTAAATGGTGACAAAAATAAACTATATTCTAGCTTCTAAGATTTGGCTGACCGTGTAATCAATAATTTCAGCATCAAGGGAAGGATTAAACCTGGTCATTGTTCCTTTGCTGTGTTTTGAGACGTAACAGAATAGCATTTTACCACCCCACTCCACACTCCATTTCTCACTGATTGTTTAAATGTCCTGGGCGGAAATATGTATTCTTTCAACACTTAGGGACCCTTTTTTCGTCCAAATGATATTGCTGTGGGAAACAGAAAACGTTCTCTGCTATTGAAATACCATTTAAGTTTGTTAAAAAGAGTTTAAATATCTTGTATTTGCTTATTTGTGCACTTAAAGGCCAACCAAAGAAGTATGAAGAGCTCAGTTCATAAGCAATAAATACACAAACAACACTTTATGTGGCCTGAAAAGAGATAAAAATAAGCTGAGTTGTCATCTATTGCAGCTATTTGCCTAGGATCTCGCACAGTCTTGCTAGTAAAGGCAGTTTTTTTTAATGATCCATCTATACTGCTTCAGACAATCGTCGTCAAAAGTCCTTGGGACACTTAACAAAATACCAGCTAGGGGCAATGAACTTTGAAGTGCATGAGAAGTCATGATCAGTATTCAATTTTTCGAACCCTCTGCCCCCAAACAACGTTAAAATATGGTCGCAAGATTGAACGAAAAAAAAATCAACATTTAGTCGTTCCAGATAAATATCGTCCACTAAACAGCGTTTGGAACCACTTCAAAGACTTAACTGTTCGAATTTTTTTTAAACTGAGTGTTGTCACGTACTTACTCTAGCTATTTGCTCGAAAGTAAACAAAACACTTTGTGCGACATTTTTGGCGATTTGCTACAAATGAAAGCCTCTTCAGGTTTTGCGGATAACGCAGTGACGTGCAGTGGCCTCGTTTATGGAAATAATTTCTGTTTTGATCTAAGAAGCAAAACGCAAAGCCATTTTGTTTTGCTTGGAGGCGAATAGCAAAGGATATTCACCTCCGAGCTAGCCAATAAGTTCGCGCGAAAAGCACTATTCATTGGTTTGGTATATACTAAAAAGTAGTTATTCCATTTTTGATGTTTTCTAGTGATCGGAAGAATGACTCTGGCGGTAATCCTACATTTAAAGTACCTGAAAGATAATGGTTGTCTCGCATCCTATGCTGGTCTTGTACTGAGTTACGTGCAGTCGCTCAGTGTTATGAGTATACACATTAAACAGCTTGCAACAGCTGCTTATACAATAAACTATTAACTTGGAAGTTTTTTATAATAACGTTAATCCGTCTGATGCGATTTTTGACAAATTGGCAGATTGAATTATTCTAGTTTGTTTTTCAAGAATGTTATTCGTCGCTGATCTTTCTATGTATGCCCTAAATGATTATTTTGAGTGATAAAATATCTAAAGCAAAAGTTGAATTGATGTCGATCAAATAATAATGCTGGACTGGGTATAAAGCCCGCGCTCCCGTTAACAAACTACAGTCAAAGCTCTCGTTGCGACCGCTCTCGTAAGCGACCAAGCTCTAGTTACGACCACCATTGTGAAATCCGTTTGACTGAATTGTCACTCAAACTCTGTAATTAAAAGCTCTCGTAAGCGACCAGCTCTAGTTACGACCACTTTTTCGAATTCCCGAGGTGGTCACTTACGAGAGCTTCGACTGTAGTTCGAAGAAAAGCATCATTCGTAAAATACTTTTTTCCGACTTTGGTATTAATTTTTTTGTCAGTTCATTAATAGCCCTTTTCCCGGTTAACCTGAAATATTTGCATAACAATACAGTTAAACATAGAAGCGAGGCAATTTCGGGCACAAGCTGCAAAACATCGTGATTTTCTTGAGCTCCTTGAACCATGTTAGTTTTAAAATAGTTTTAAAACGGAGAAGAACTAGATATACAAGTCATACAACTCTTTTAGTTAAAGTTTGCCGTAAAGATCGTAATCCGATCTCCCTGTTGCTTATGCGAATCTATACTTTATTATTAGAGAAAAGTCGTTTTACATTTTTTTCTAAAAACAACGTAAACTAAAAGAATTGTCGTTATTCTACATTTTAAAACTGTTTTTATACTAAAAGAGTTGAAGAAGCTCAAGAAAAACACGATATTTGCAGCTTGTGCCCGAAATTGCCTCGCTTCTATGTTCAACTGTATTGTTATGCAAATTAAGTTAGAGTTGTTGTCAAATCATAGTTTTAAACTTCAACCACAGAAAAAAATGAGACAATGCCTGAATTTCCGAAGCAATAAACTAAACATCTTTAGTTCATTTAACTTACGTAGTACCTCTTCCTGGGGAACTGACAGTCAGGAATTAACACTATAATATACCATTACTGAATGAACTTGTGTCATGTTTCATAGAAATTATATTGTTCATTTAGTGAATAAAATAACTCGGAACACAACCAAAATTTCGATTACATAAGGAGGGAGTTATTTTCTGAGAGAAACCTCACAATAATAGTTTCTAAGGTAAAAAAAGATAGAGGATAGCTAAGGATGGACAATATTTAAACGGATTGCAAAGGGCGAACTTGAACAATTTAGGCTGAATTTTACCAGATGCGAAACCATGACGCCCCCCTTTTAAAGCGTTCTTCTATGTGTTCGGGTTTGAAATTGCTCCTTATAGCTATAAAGTGACTACCAGGGGGGGGCTAGCAGCGAGGCCTGGGACCTAGTATATATGATTGCACATTTTAGAAATTTGGCCGAGCGAGACTAAGTACTGGTTTGTTTAAAATAAACATGGCGGGACGATGGCTGGCATGACGTGTGTTTGTGTTCGTTCAGAAATATTTTGGCGATTCCACGTCCAAACATCTATGGGAACGATTCGGTCGCTGTTTAACTGAACTTTGGTCATTGTGGGACACCATGGATGAAAATTCCACAGCAAACTCCCGTAGAGGTACGTTTCTCGAATGATTGACAGATTTCTTTACTTGTGCGATCATGTATTGCGGAAAAGCGGCAAGATCAAAGGGCGCTGCCTGCCCCCCTGATGACTACATTTGTATGACTGAATGGTTTGTGATATAAGGGATGTGATGATAACGTCACAAAAATCGGGTTGGGGGTGGGGTGCGTAAGTTATTGAAGGAATAGACAGGGGAACAGTAGCCTGCGTCGCAGACGGACTCAACCGGCGGTTGAGTCCGTCTGCGACGCAGGCTAGGGAACAGGGTTTTGGTTTGATATTAACCGTCTTTTTTTAATTTTAATTCGGTGTTACATGGCTACAATATAATGATAAGCGTATCAATTTTTCGTACCCCCTGCCACCCAAAACAATGTTAAAATACGGTCGCAAGATTGGACCTAAAACAATGTTGAAAATATGATCGCAAAACATCTACCTTTGGTCGTTCCATTTTTTTCGTTTCAGCAGAATAATTGGAGTTATTCCATCGTTGATAAATATCTGCTTTCTAGTGATCGGAAGAACCTACATTTAAATTACCTGAAAGATAATGGTTGTCTCGCCTCCTATGCTGGTCTTGCACTGAGAAACGTGCAGTCTCTCAGTGTTATGAGTATACACATTAAACAGCTTGCAACAGCTGCTTATACAATAAACTATTAACTGGGAAGTTTTTATAATAATAACGTTGATTCGTCTGATACGATTTTTGACTAATTGGCAGATTGAATTATTCTAGTTTGTTGTTTTGTTTGTTGTTGGATAGAAACTGCCCTTATAAATTACAAGCCAGTAGGGACAGCGCGCCACCCAGCTCCAAATGCACTGGGAACGAGTACTATATAGCACTGATTAGGCCCGAGAATAGCGCCCCGGTTAGCCTACTATAGGACTGATTAGCCCGAGAATGGTTAGCTCTTATATAATTGTAAGGATAACATATATACTTAAAAAATTCCGAAAGCTGGTGGCCAGTGCTTCCCGTTCCAGTAGTAGCACTACTGATGCGTATCCGAAAGACTCTCGCTGTAGCCTGCAAATGCAGCTCAAACTGATTTTTCGCTGCGTTTGCAGGCTACACGCGTACAGCTCTACGCTGCGAGCTTGAAAAAGTTTTCCAAAGAAAACAATGAAGTTTTGGTTGACGTCATTCTTAGCAACGGCTTGATTGACACAGGATTCGCACTGTTGGTCTGTTGTCCGGCACTGCTATGTCTTCAAAGAAAAGTGCCGGCTTTCTAAATATATAATGTTTTTAGTTAGGTTCGATAAGCTTAATGACTATGATGGAAGGATACTTTTTGAGCCTTGGAATATATATGAGTGTTATGTGCTTAGCCCGTTTATAGCATGTCCCTTAACAAAGCAAGGCGTTGATGGTCCATTCCAAAAACGAGAAGAAGACTGGGAACGAGTAAGTAATATTTATTTGATTGATAAACTAGATTCTACAAGAATCAAGGAAATTAAGTTTTTCCACAGAGTTATGGTACAGAGTAACCCCGTTAATCCAACCACCAACATCTGGTCGTATTAAAGGGGTTCTAAATAAAATGAGTGACAGAACTTTAGTTCTGGACAAAAGAAAGTGGTCGTATTAACGATAAGGTGGTCGTAAGGCGGGTTCCAGTGGTTTTGAACCAATCACAGCGCATGTAATATCATATTTTATTTCATAAAACATTATGTTTAAGGTTCAGTCACGAGACATCATTCACTTTCTTGGACAGTTCAGCTATAAAGTGCCCATTTTTTTCCACAGCACTTTTGCTAATTACTTATTATTTCTCTTCTCCACTCGTTGCAGCTTTGCCAGATTTTGTTTCAAAGTGATGTTATCTGGATCGAGCTTCGCTGCGATCTCATAGTGTAATCTGGCTTCTGCGTGTTTACCCTGTGAAGAAATGTAATAGTACATGATGATCATTGCGGAGGCAGCGTGGCCGAGTGTCACGCAATCTCTCCTCCTCCTCCTGGTTGGGGAGGAGAGATTGCGTGACGAGCCAAAAGAAAGTCTGCGAGGAGGCTATCGTTATACCAGCTTTACTGTAGTTTTCATAGTGTTGGTTTACTGTAGGTTTAATAGTTGATGGCTTTTTGTTGTTTAGTAATTCCAACAAAATTTACTCGATCGTTTTCCACAAATTGTCGTATTAAAGACTGTAACCTGTTGGCATACAGTCCAAACTTTCTGTCACACGATCCTGACTTCCTTTCACGGGAATTATTCTGTCACACAATCCCGAGTTACCGTATCTTATTTGTACATTCAATTACGACATCGTAATATCCCTTCTATGCTTGTTTACGTCAGATTAGCTATTTTCACCACCAAGCCTCGCTTTCGAAATATAATCTTGTAAATTTCATCATGAATGAATTCCCAAAGCATCGAAGATGAAAAGAATACCAAACATGTAAACAGTATGCACGAGCCAAAGGTTGAGAAGAATTTCGTGTAAACGAGGCTCGGGGTGAATTTTGAGTAACAGACGTAATCATGCATAAGGCCTATTTAAGTTACATAACATACTTCACAATCCTCTCACTAACCTCAAGATGGAATATAACTCCAAGATTCAAATGAGCACTAAAGTGTTCTGGATCCAGCCGCACTGCCATCTTGAAGCTCTGTTGAGAAAAAAGAAACGAGTCTTTACTCGCTGCCCTTCAAGATAACGCTGCATAGAACACGTGGGATGAGAGAAAAGAAAAGAAAAGAAAAGAAACACTAAGTACAGATGTACCACGTGACCACATTTGACCATAACATGGCAGATTCTAACAGCTAATAACGCAACAATGACTGAATGAACATCAGATAACTCCCTACATGTATATCAGACGGTTCTAACGTGTTAAAGTCTTAGCTTGTGTCACTTACAGAATAATATTTTTCTCATATTTCTACCAAGCTTAAAATATACCATCATTTCTTTCCACAAAGTCTTAGCTCTTACCTTCTTGGCCTGTTGCATGTTGTTCAAGTCCTTATAAAAATTTCCTTGATGATAATAAAGGTCTGCATCGCCACCATGAAGTTTAAGAGCGTTAGTAATAACTTGTAGAGCCTGCAACAGGAAAGGAAACACAAAGGGCTTGTAAAATGATAATACGAATGCCATTTTTTTCTAGGAACAGCAAGCATACCTGTAGATATACGACGTACAAGGTAATAGTAACGTAAGTAGGTAAGATCTTCCATGTGTCTTTTCTACGCCTTTCAAAACTCTAAAGTTCAATTCGTTTTTCAATGCAGTCAATTATAATAACGACGAAAACCAACGGACCCTGGGAAAAAAAATGTTGGATCGAAATCCACCAATCACAACCTACGGATGCCCGTAAGTTGATTGACGGCAGCGTAAAACGCAATCATTGGTCGAGTTTCCAACTTTAAACTTCGCATCCATTAAAAGGCGCAGTAATTAAACTCTACATTGCCAACATCCCCCCCCCCCCCCCCCCTTACCTAGTGAATGCTCGAATGGTATGAACCAGTATTATAATATCTTGTTCCACGTTGTTCCACGAGAAGATAAAGAATATATATTTGTGCGACGTACAAGTAATAATAAAGAAGATAGGATAAAAATCTAGAGCAATTTTCCATTGAGTGTCGAAAGTAATCACTGAATTGCTTTGGTTTTTCTTTACTACGCTCTATGATTGGTAAAATAAAAAATAAAAAAACTCGCGCCACCTTCTCAATCAATCAGATGTAAAACCAAAACCAATCGCGACTTGGTCGCACGCGTTTTCCCGCGCTTGGCGCCGGTTACGAGTATTTGCTTTGAGTTCTCATTCATTGGATCGTTACGTTGTTTACGTTTGTTGTGATTGGCCATTGTAATTGCTTTGGTTTTCGTTTCACTATACTCAATTGTAAGCCGCTCTAAACTTTCACCAACGTGCATAGTGGATTCAGTTCGAAACTCTGTATTCACTAAAATGTAAAACAAGCTTGCGAACACTCATGCAAAACTACAAAAATGCTTTAACTTACGTCATTCATTTGTCTATTCTGTGCATACATTCCTGCCAGAGTTTTGTAATGTCCAAGGTTCTGGGGATCATCTAGAACCAGGCCCTTCAGAATGCTCACGGCCTCATTGAGCCGGTTTGTTTGACCGAGAAGAATGGCCTGGAGATAACAAAATGAGTGTTCGTGATTTTGTCTAGCCTGATTCTCAGACGGTCCGAGTCGCTCGAACCGTCTGAGAATCAGCATAGATTTGTCTTGATAACATAAAAAACTACTGTCACAGCACCCTTCCACAAAATTGTTTCTTAAAACTTTTCACTGAACCCCTTTTATTCCCCTTTGTTTAGATTATCATAAATAATATTAGACAAAGGAAAATATAAATCAAACTGGTTTGAAAAGTTTTAAACAAAAAAACAAAAAATACTCTGACCACAACAGATCCAAGAAATCCAGGACCGGCTGACAGTTTAAAGAAAAACAAAATAAATGATAAACCGAGTAGTTGCATTTTCATGCTCGATATTCAAGCAAATAGAAAATGTTAAAGATCAGTTGCTATATTTCGGCTCATCATCATCATCATCCTCGTTTGAATTTAGAGATTTCCAGGACCTGCTTGCCTCATTTCCAAGGACTTTCCAAGCCTGGCAAATGCTAGAACAAAATTCCAGTACTTTCCAGGATTTCAAGGACCTGTACGAACCACGCCAATCATAAAATGACTGCCATCAGCCTCGAAATGTTCAGAAGGCAGCATTACATTTTATTTGTACTCATTTGTACTAAGAGAAGGATTCCTCGTGCCCCATGATACATTTTTGAAATCGATTAATAGTTTCGCGCCATACTGTGAAAGTTATTTTTATTTCCTTCTGATCGAGGCTCCGACATCACGTTACTCGAACTGACCAATCAGATAGCGTTCTTAATTAAAATAGTTCAGCTATGAACTGAAAATTAAAAATAGATTTCAAAAAATCATCATTGGAAGAGACCCAGGTTCATCCTCTCTTGTACTCACATAATTTGATCGAGTCTCAACATCTGATGGTTCCATGTCTAATGCTTGTTTCCAAGCCACTTCAGCGTCCCTCGTCTGCTTATTGTGGTAATACATCACTCCAAGCAACTGCAAAGTACTTGGTTCCCGTTTTATTGATAAAGCTCTGCATTGACAAATAACATAGTTTGTGCTAGAGCCGACTTTCCCTTAAATAATAATAATAATAAAGTAAGTACTTCATTTTAACACTGTAGTGTGTATAAAAGGTAAGGTGAAGCCTCACGTTTGGATGGTAATGCAGGACTGCAAATAACAGTCGGTCATCGGACAATGGCCGACCGAAATTTGCCAATGTCCGATGAAATCCCAACTGTGGTCGGACATAATGTCTGGACAATTTTTGTTTTGCCTTCCAACGCTAACGCTTTATAATGTGTTTTGTTCTAAACAAAAACTAGTTTACTCTGCATTGACAACGCGTTAGATTAGCAGGTTCGCTTATCAAGCGGTACTGTAATATGATGTCCGACCTCATTTTTGTTTTGTCCGACCAAAATGGTGACTTAGTCGGACACATGTCCTTTCAAGAAAATAATTATTTGCTGCCCTGGTAATGAGTTCCAAAAAGACACGTAAAGTGTCACACTTTGTCTTGTACGTTTTGTGTCTTTCAACACGAAGACGCACTATAGCTCCTAGCTTAGCTCCTTGTTTTCTACACATTTTTCATTTAGTTTTGCACGTGGAAGATTGAACGTCCGCTAAACTCATGCATTTTTTCTAAACCTTGTTTCTCAAAGTTTACTCGAATGATACATGTCAGCATCATTTTTAACAAAATATGGGGTAAAATCAAAATTAAAATGTGTTTGAATTTTGCGGGTTCGGAGTTGCGTAATTGTGCATGCCAATGTTAGCAAGAAGTTTGCCTAAAAACTCCATCTTCTCGTGGTTACTGTTTCTTGGAAAACGGACATCGTTAAATAAATAACTGCTTGTTTGGAATGATTTCAGAACTGCCATTCGCCACTATTTTGAAGTTACTGTCTCGTTCGCTTATAATTGACAATGGGGCCTCTTTAAACTAAAATAGGAATAATAGACCGGAAATTCTTCACACAGAATTATGTATCTCAATGCAAACCTCTTGTAAGCTCGTTCTGCATCCTGAATTTTCCCAGCAGCACTGAGCTGGCGACCCATGTTCACCAAAGCTACTGTGTGATTGGGGTTGAGCTGCAGAGCTGTGTTGTAATTCACCCATGCTTCACTTGTTCGACCTACAGAACATAATGAAAGACACTCCTTATATCCTTCTGCGAAAGTACCGTATTTAGACCAGAACAACTTCTTCCTTGAAAGTTATTTTTCGGTCAGTGACACAAGCTAACCGGAAAAATAATTCTCATTTACTCCTGGGTGGAGAGAGGTAATGTGAGAGTAAAGTGTCTTGCCCAAGAACACAACATAATGACCCCGGGCAGGGCTCGAACCCAGACCGCTCGGTCCGGAGTCCAGCGCGCTAGCTACTAGACCACCGCGCTGCCCATCCGTGACGTTGCAACACTTATTACACTTATTAGTCTTTGTAGCTCACCCATTTTGCCAAGGAATACTGCATAGTTGTTGTGCGCATCCCCGTTTCTTGGTTCTAAAGTCAGTGCCTTTTTGTAAAAGTCTTTCGCTTCATCGTGCTTTCCTTGATTGCTGAGCACACCAGCTGTGTTCATCACGGCATCCAAATAACTTGGATTTAACCTGACAAAGAAAGTATGGAGTGGTTTGCATTTCAGTGTCGCAAAACCAAAACCAAATGGCCAATCACATAAAACAACACAATGAACCAGTGAGAACTCGAAGCAAATACACGTAACCGGCGACAAGCGCGGGAAAACGTGTTTGATCAAGTCGCGATTGGTTTTGGTTTTGCATCTACATCTATATCTATATCTGTACTTGGCAATGGTACTACCATCACATCATCATTACGTCATTACACGTCATTAGAACTGACGGGTGCGCTTTTTTTCTGACCTTTGGCAACCCTGGAGTGTACACCGTATACCTTTAAAAGTCAAAACTAATCAAAACATTATTTCACTTAGAAAAAAGGAGTTTAGCACATGTATGAAATGCAGAGCTTCCTGTTTCACCTGATCGCTTCTTTTAACATTGCTTCGGCTTCAGACAAGCGCTTCAGAGACCTAGCAAAAAATAATAAACAGTGAGTGAAATTTAACGGCGGCCTAATGGTAATAGCGCATTGGACTTCGGATCAAGCGGTCTGAAAACTTTTTAACAAAATATACCACCAATTGGATAACTTAGACCCAGTTCAGACGCCGTACTTCACATGAGCCGAATCGAATTCGAATTTAGGCCGACCCAAATTAATTTAGACCGGCTGAATTGATTCAGACGCCGAGCTTAATTCAGCCGAACTTAAATTAATAGGCGAAGATTGCTGTTATATTGAAAAATACATTATAATAATTCATGAATTTGTTTCGGCTCATGTGAAGTACGGCGTCTGAATCAAAGCCGGTCCACAGCCGTTATTCTCGGCTGAGCCAGGCGGGAAGAACGGCTGAGCCGATCCGAATTGATCCAGCCGTTCCGAATTGATTCAGACGCCGTACCTCACATGAACTTAATTCGTCGAATTCGATTCGGCTGATGTGAAGTACGGCGTCTGAACTGGGCCTTAGGTTGGGGATTTCTTTTCGATTTTGAACTCAGGCGTTCTTGAGAGTGAATGTTACTTACGCTAAGCGTGTTCCAAGATTGAAGTAAGAATTAGCGTGGTAAGGATCATACTTTATGGCTTGAGAGAAATGCTTCATAGCTTCCTGGGTGGAAAACAAAACAGACATATGACACACAAGATTAATATCTTTTTGGTAAGTCTGATATCTTAAAGGAGCTACGTCACGGTTTTCGCATCTTGAAAAATTTAGCCTACATTTTTCAAGTTCGCCACATTCATAATCCGTCTTAATCTTCTCCATCCTTAACAATCCTCGTTCTTTTTTGGTTTCTAATTTTATCTTGGTTTTTCTCTACGGGCTTAGTAAAGTATTATTTTGAGGTTTCCTTCAGTTTGAATTTCTTCGCAAAAAATGACTTAAAATATCGTGACATAATTCCTTTAAATGATGACAATTCGTTTTACAACAAATTTGAACAATGAATACATGTCTACCTCGCTGTTTTCCAAAAGGGTACCAAGGTTGTTATGAGCACTGACATGATTTGGAGCCAACCTAAAAAAGTGAAAACAAACAAACATAGGACTGCTAGATTAGTACTTTTTATTAGACCTTTTCATTCATTCCCAAATTTCACCCTTTCATTTTACCATTTGTAATATATATAATTTCACGACATGCAGTGAGTTTGAGTGAAATAAGTTGAACGTGTGACGTTCTGATGTGATCCTTACAATTATAGTTCAGAACTTAAAATTTAATATATTGCACTTGTCAATTGATTTGCATATAGCTTCGCGGATCTCGGGCAAGTTTCTGTCCGGTATTTCACGCACGGTACTAACTTGTATATAACAACTAGGGAAACAGTTTCCATGTACCGCAGCCATCCACTGTTTGTTCTGCGGCAGGGGATGTCTTGTCTAGAGTTGTTATCAAATTTACAACAAATTTGAACAATGAATTGTTCAGCCATCAAGCTGCAATAGTATCACTAATAAACTATCTATCTCTATCTATCTACCCAGAGACCGTAGAGACTGTTCGTTATGTTGCAATAGCTGTTATTACGGTTGAGCCCGCAGTCAAATATTATTTTGTTTTTAAAAAGTATGCAAACGAGTTAGGCTCGATTTCCGCCACTCTCTCGAGTACTTCGTTCTGGCTCATTTTCCCGAACAGCGGCTGGTAATCGAGCCTACAAATGAGGCTAATGGGCCAATACAATACCAGATTGACCCTTTCGCCTCGTTTGCATGTCAAACCGCTGACATCTGTAATAACTGCTATTGTAAAGAAGAAGGTCGTAATATGTTTTCCAGTCAATTTAATTGAAATTCAATCAGTACATGTAATCTCGATAAATGGAGTAAATTTTCGCGGATTTTTTTTTCTCGCAGGAGTTTATTTTTTACTAGATCTAATTTTCGCGGATCGTTGGAAAACCCGCGAAATTCGTGAAAATTAGATCCCGCGAAAATTACATGCCAAACGGTAATCTTGAATAGATTGTGGCTCTAAATTCAGGGGTACTCACCTTAGGGCGGTCTCATAGTGATGCATAGCTTCTGTGTTCCTCTCAACATCTTTCAGAAAATTCGCATAGTTATAATGCGCTTTAGCATTGTGAGGAAGAGTTTCAACCCCAGACCTAAAAGGAAACATCAAAATGAAAAAAATAATTAAACCAAATTAAAAAAAAACAATGCAAGAAAGCGACGTCATTTGTCAAACGATTGAATGCTATACTTTAATGTTGGGTGCAGGATTTTCCTTTGAGTGCATTCTTTTCCATGAAATCGCAAAAGTCTTAATTTTCGCGAACTATGCTTGTGTCATTTTCGCGAAATTAAGAACCCGCGAAAATTAGTGAGACTAAGATACAAGGACTGACCCATATTTGCCATAAAACTGATTGAAAACACTAACAGCCTATACAAAACAAATGTATGATGAAACAACTAGACTGGTGTACCTAAATAAGGTCTCCCTGCTGCTCCACACACGATTCCGAACCACGCATTTCCAGCAAAATAATCCGACCAACACAAAAATTCCTGAGAGTAAAATCTTGTGCAGCATATATGACGTCACTCTGGCTGGCGAGTTCAAAGATGCTTTTGTTTCATTTCTGCTGTTACTTGGTACGTCTTTGACTTTGTCTTTGCTGGATGTTTTTCCATTATGTCCCACAACTGAAGCCAGTTTGTTGAGTCCACACACAACAAGCATACAGAACCCCATGCTACAAGTTAAAGGAGGGAAGAATCAAATACGTTATAATCATTATTATCATTATCATTCAATGCTGATGCTATCTCAGTTTTGATTGGCTAAAAGCAGTCTGCTAATTCCAGATGGCACTGTGTTAACACGTCATATCTGCAGACACTGGTATTTATGCATGTAGGTATGACGCGTTTCTTGCAGACCATGGTTTTTATGCACATGTCGATTGACGTCATGCACGTGAACCACGCGTCGTTCGCTTCATTAGCGGCAACGAAACATTTATTAGCGTTGATATGAAAAATAAAAACTGACTCGTAAAAATACCCAGCCACGTATTATTTTCGCCATGTGAATAACCTCTTTGTATAACTAACCTTGGTATATACAGAATTCTTTCAGCCACAACAAATCCCACTCTGAAGAAAAGGTTAGAAGCCGGAAGAATAGGAATACACAACAAAGCCAGAGAGAGCACAAGGATATCCTGTTCAGTGGGCTACAGAAAACAAGAGAATACATATCGAGTAACAATGATGTCGCTACACGCGTTCACTGTGGTCACCTTTGAAATTATGTAACCTCTCGCAGTTGCTTACTTTCTTCCATTTAGGCCATCCCCATAAAATGTTTTGATTCCAATCGCCCTGTCTCTCGTGAAAGTGGGTCGGTCAGTCGGTTAAAAAAAAAAAAAGAAAAGCCGAGAAATGAAATATTGACAAATTAATACATAAATAATTCAAAGCGAGCCGTGATTTTATCTTCCCCGTGACCACCATTTTGTTACGAGCCGATATCACTCGAAGACGTCATTACTGGGCTGATTTAGATGTCAGAGTGACCTTACGATGTAAACAAAGCATATTAAACTTGGAAACACCCGAGAAAAGTGCGCAGGCAATGAATCAGAAACTTTTCTTTTACTTGGAAACACTAGGAAACAATGCTCACATGGCGTCTGTTGGATAACACGGCAGAGTGAACCACAAGTACTGCTATCATGACAAACATCACTGTCGCTAAGTTGCGGTAATCCAGCGGTGACTCCACTAGAGGTATGCTACCCATCTGCCAATCATAACTCAACATACTTGGTGACAGCAGAAGCCAGGCATTAAAGGCAATTAGATACCAGTAAGTCATGACGCGAGTAGCGAGAGAGTCTGAGAATGAGGCAGGATTATCCTGGCTTGTGAAATATGGAAGATTACCTCCAAGCATCCATACTCTGAAGACCATGAGAAAGAGAGCCTGCAGCAAGGATAACAGATGTTTAGAACAACATAACACTCCTTAGTGTCCACCCACCCCTCCCCCATGTAGCCATCAATTAGTTAATACAGGGGCGGATTTAAGGGGGGTGGAGTTATGGCACCTTCCCCCTCCCCCCTTAAATCCACCACACATTAAAATAGAAAATAAATACAAGCATATTGGGCAGATGTGAAAATTGTTGTTGTTTATAGCGTGGTCTCATGACCATCACATTGACTTTGATAATGCTTCAATCATTGACAGAGGAAATTCTCGCGTTCGATAAATTTTGAAATCCTGGCACACAGCAGTAACTAACAAGGCGGACAACAACTCTTGCCTCTTACCAAGACAATACAGCATTCTTTTAAACAAACATTTTAATTTATTCCAGCCTATAATTTATATATTTTAACACCTCTTACATTTTTTTAATTCATGTGCATTTTCCAATATATTTTCACCCTTTGAAGACTGTAGTCAGCAGCCGAAAGCTTGGTTTTAAACGTTTAGTGTAACTGTCTTACCGTTTCTATCTTTAAATTTGTAATCAAAAATACATATTTTTAGCTATTTCTTTTTCTTTGCTACAGCCTTGCTAACAGTCAACCCCCCCCCCCCCCCCCACCCTCAAAAATCCTGGGTCTGCCCTTGATATTCCAATAATAAAATAATTGGAGTGAAGATCATACAGTCAGGTAACAAATACTTACTGATGTACTGAGAACAAGTATTCTGATCAGAAGAGGCTTAAACATCTCAACATCATGCACTTTCCTCTCATTCAAGACCCTGCAAGTCAATACAGTCAAAAGGAGATGTTGTAGTGTCTCAAAAGTTAGCTCAAAGATTTTGCATTTAGTCATTGCTATCAAACCAATGGCCGTTTTCACACTAGAGACAGGAAACTCGTCTTGACGGAAAACTCATCTGATGAGTTTCTCGTCCTAGTGTGAATTCGAGACGAGTCTAACTACTTGTCAATTTCACTTTGAAGCTGAGGAGCGGTTACCTTTCCTTATTTCTAAGACAAGTTATCCGTCACAGACGGGAAACTCGTCTTAGAAATCTGTCTAAAGCGACGGAAAAGTAGATGGGTAAAATCAGACAAGTTACCCGTCTAAAATAACCGTCCCATTTTCATTCTAGGATGGGAAACTCATCTGAGAAGGGTTGTCCATCTCAGATGAGTTTCCCGTCTCTAGTGTGAGGGTCAAAATGGGGCCATTATTATATACAATTGTTATACAAATTGTGATTGTATTCTCTGTCCCTACTTAATCCCATTTAATCACTAGTCAGGCATCAGTTCTTAACAGTGAATGTGTGTGGGCCTATAGCGACATGGAATAATTTTCACTGACAGGTGACATGAAGGCTTGAGGGAATCCCCCCCAGGTGAGAAAGGTATAACAAACAAACAAACACACAAACAAACAAACAAACAAACAAACAAAACAAACAGTAAAAGTGACACCAAACTAAGATAATTGTGATGAGCTACAGTCAAAATTAACCTGACGACTTACATGTACAGACACCTCCTGAACCTCTCAGATCGAAGTGCACACCTCTCTAAAAGGACACTTTTTCTGGTCCCAATGGTGTCTACTTACAGGAGGTTCAACTGCGCTTATACATAATACATTCACATGACAACCATGTGGCCTACGCACAGTAAGCTAATGCTTAGACATGTAACGCCTCTTTCTACACGATAGGCTGCCATGCAGGTTTTCTTAACAATTTGCTCGCACCCACCATAGGATTAGCAAATATTTCTTACCTCCAAATTAACTTCTTGTTGATTACTAAAACATCGTAGACGATGCAAACGCCAAACACAGTAATGCCGTGCTCCTTCACAAGCATTGCCATGGAGCCAAGGATCACACAAAGAACTGTGTACATGATACTATAAGAGCCTTTGTTTCCTGTTGACCTGCCATGCATTTAAAAAATTAATATATATCTGAAAAATGTATTGGTGAGGTTACTAAAAGGGAATTTGTATCATAAGTAATAATTATTGTAGGTAAAGTCTTCACGAGCCTAGTGACCCATAACTGCTGGAGCTTATCCTGGTTTCTGTAGCATGAAGCAACTAGGATTATTGCTACTCCCCGGCTCTGAATGGGATGCTTGTCCAGCACAGGCTACCCAATTTTGTCAGGTTGCTCGGTTAGCAATTTTCCTGTATCCATTTGTACTCCTGAATGGAGGGAGGCACTGTGAGAGTAAAGTGTCTTTCCCAAGGACATAACACAATGACCCCAGCCAGTGCTCAGAACTAGGACACTGATTGATCCGGAGTCCAATGCACTAAACATTACGGCCACCACTACGGATCCCAATATTGTATTAGTACTACTACAGGAGAATTTGTTATGAGGAAAATATCATTCACCTTATAAATGCCAGGAATGACAGCAGGAAGAGCATGCATGCTACCACATCAGCACGTCCTACAACTCCTGTCACCTGAGGAGATAAACTGCTGTGCATGAACCTTGATTGCATATCATTAGCTTCTGTGATTGCTTTTCTCGTTGCTAATTGGTTCTCCCTTTGCATGCTCAGTCAATTCTTCTCCAGATTGAGTTCATTTTAGATTTGGCCCAAAACTGCTGAAGACATTACATTGTAGCTCTACAGTGTAGGGGTCAAGGGTCGAGGCTGCCATGAGTCTCCCTTTTGTCTGGGAATTTGTTTTAAAACACAGCATCTGTTGAATGGTATTTTGTAATCCGGGTTTTGTTTTATTTTGTATAGTTTGTATCAATCAAATCAGGAAATAGCATCTCAGAGAACCTAGATTTTTACATTATTCTGGGGGGAGGGGGAGGTAGGGAGGCATGCCCGCACACCCCCCCCCACCCCCCAGCTTGACGCCCCTACTACAATGGCCTTGTTTCTGAATTTCCTATCCGATCCCCATGCCTTTCCCAGCATATCTCCTGAGAGCTCTATTTCCCAAAGAAGCCTATTTAATACATGTATGAACCATTCTAGTTTCATATCCACCACCCATACTTGACCTCCCCCCCCCCCCCCCTCCCCTTATTTCTACAGGCAAAGAAAAAATCAGCTGTTCTCTAAGTGGGTGTTCTGCTGGCAGTTTGGGGGTAGAGTGGGGGAGGGGGGGGGGGGGGAGGGGGGTGGCAAAATGTTCTATATGCAGTACACCATTCCTTCTATCTGAACAGCGACCATGAATAGAACGGAACTCACACAAATTCAAAATTGCATGCCTATATACGTTTATAGGAGACAGTATAAAGTGGTCTTGCCATTGTGGGGAGGGAGGAGGGGGTCTAGAACATGTATGCACATTACTTGATTACCGGTACTTACAGCTTCGGTGTGGACAGGATGCGCAGCAAATAGAAGTCCTGCGAGAAATGCAAGTACATTTGCCGATTTGAACGCCACCGTATCGCACATGAAGGTGTACAGCAAGCAAACTACACTATGTAATACAACATTGGCTGCATGATATCCGAAAGGAGTTAGACCATGGATCGCGTAGTTCATTCGAAATGTTAATGCACAGAGTGGTCTGTACGACTTATGACTTCTGTTGCTCCACATTGGCTTGCCCCAGAAGTCGTTAGAAAGTATATTTCGAAGAGGAGTTTCCGGGCGTATGTCCAAGTTTTCTTTGATTGCAAAGACATCGTCGTGTACCAAATCGTAGTCCAAGCTATTCAGATAGCACACTACAGACGTGAAAGCAATAATCCCATATTGTAAGCTCCTTGGTAAGTTGGGAAGAGGTATAGCACATAGATCGCAGTTGTTATCGAGGCTCAAAGGTCCTCTTGTTTTCTCTTCCCGTAACTTCAAATTCGCCGCCATGTTGAAACCTAGTTATCCCAGGTTACATTTCGGCCAAAAAAAATAACCGTCACGCAAGCAACTGTTGCGTGACAAGGCATTTTATAGCGGAACAGACGTGTTTTTGGCCCGTTTTGTATAACATGTATACCATAGAATCCAAACAATTACGTCACAGCCTGGTGACCTTGATAATTCAGTTCAACTTGACTATTTGCTGAGTTTCAGTGGTTGAGTCTAATTGAGTGGAGGCAAGCGTGACAAGCGTGTCAGGCGTGGCCGAGTGGTTTCGGGACGCTCGTGCCTAGTTTCAAGCCCTCTACACCTCGCCACTTTGCCATCTGTTCTCGGTCCCGAGTTCTACTCCTCGGCCACGCTTTGTAAATAGTCAATTTGTCAGCCTCATACAGTACGGATTCTTTTAAACTGATGTTACGTTATGTTTTCGTCTGTTTGATTGGCATGCCTGTAACGGCTAGCCTTGAGCTAAGTACATTACAACTACTGAGATAGATTCTTCTTCTTCTCGGCTTTTTTTCCAGTGTAATCTCTGGCCGTGACAATGACTTCTGTTGCTCCACATTGGCTTGCCCCAGAAGTCGTTAGAAAATAAAACCAGTACAATAATATATGAAAGACAATCGTAGTTCGCAATTTAAGCAGGGCTTAAAAGAAAGCCTAAAACAAAAAAAATCAGGCTTGAACGGGATTCGAACCCATGAAAAAGACAGTACAGGTTAAAACCTTGATCTGCCTTTGACTGATCCGGCCCCAGACAGCTAACAGAGATCAACAAGAAAGCTTTTTAACATTTAGTTTACTCTAATTCCAGTATGTTACACTCGGCCGAAAAATAAATTGCTCCCGAATCGATCCGAGTTGCGCTATATGAACTACTGAAAGCAACTTAGTTTACTGTAGGCTCGATTACCAGCCGCTGTTCGAGAAAATGAGCCCACGCTCTTCCCCCTCTTCTCGATCTCAGAGAGCGGCGGAAATCGAGTGTACTGTAGTGTTATGTAATGTTTTGTAAATATAGTGCAACACTTGCAGGTCAGGTTTGCTCGCGCCATCAGCGTGCTCAACAAGATTATGATTATTGTTATAATACAATGTCTTACAATACTCCTACATTAAGTAGGTCACATAAAAACGTTTGATATTGTTACACTCAAGTCTCAACGACTTCGTAAAGGCAGAAAACAAAATGCAAGAGTGAAAGCATCACGCCTGTTCAATCATCTTGACCCCGGGCCCTCTTTTTTTTTTTTGCGCATCATCATTCTAGGGCCATGGGCATGCGTAACAGCTCATTAAAACTGTATTAGGAAATCTTTGTATTTTTAGTGAGTTATACATCCCTTTAATTTGTCATAAATTTTCCCCCATCTTCAATATATTTAGCTTGTTACTGTCGTGCGCGCACAACTGCCGGCCAAACCTTAGGCGTGACACATTTTCCGCGGAAATGATGTCGATACGTCTAGTTCCGTCTCAACAGTTACAGGAATCATACTTTAATTAAGGAACATTTCACACCTCTTTGCGCGAATTATTACGCACAAAGAAGAATATTTTAGAAGGTTACTTCAATCTATATTTATATAGTCTTTAAACTGCTTGGAGTTGATTCAGGGTAAAATTGAGAAATTCTTATCGAGAAACAGGAAATGAACACAAACTAGACCCTAACCCGCAGCTGAATCTTACATAATTATAATATAAATTGGAGCTGATTTATTAAAAAAAATACATGTTTTATCAGAGGTTTATTCATTATAGTGTGTATAATCGCTGTATATATTTTTACGAGTCTGGGATTATTTTGGCGATCCCGTAGAGCCGGATCAAAATACAATATGACGAGTATAAATGTCCAGCAGTACAACACACTGAAAGTGTCTATTAAAAGATTATTATCAAACGTTTTCCTTTCCCGAAAACCAGACTTTGAACTGTGTTTTGCATTGCGGTCAGGAGATCTACATGTAAGAGGACTTGTGACTGAAACCGGTTTCCTATAGTGCAAATTATATCGCCGGGGACTAGTCAATCCAAATATATATTTGTGAAAGTCTTTTTATATCAAAGTTTCTATTCACTAATCTGAAAATAGCCGGTTGTCACCTCCGAAAATATCATTGCCAATTATGCGCAAATCCATATTGAACAACGTTTCTCGCAGAAACCTGTGTGTTTTGTGGTTAATTATGTAACCGCAGAATCAGACGCCAATTTGAAACCCGGAACAGTAGCCCTTCCTCTAGCCCTTTCCTCAATTTTCCCGCCATCTTTTAGAACGGTTGGATCGTCCGGAAGGAACAATATACAAATATTACCACTTATTACATTACTGATTTTAATGCAGAAGCTTTTTGAAGGGCTTACCTTACCAGTGTATTTTAATGGGCTTACCTTTGCAACAGGAAAAGAGGACAAACTATTTTTTTCCTGTTTGGATATATTAGACAATCAGTAATATACAATAACAAAAAAGTGTTTTAAAGATGTTTGGTGTCAGTCTAGCTAGCCCTTCAAGTTCTACTAAATCACTAATTTCTCATACTGCGGTTACAACATGCACTATACTGGCGTTAAAAAGATGGAATTCTTCACGGCATTTTTGAATAAGATATGTCATATTTTAATAGAGTTTGCTGAACATTTTAAAATATCTGAAACATGCATGTTATTCAGAACAATTTCCCTCACTCTGAGAGTGAACTGAACGTCACGCTATTTTTGGATTTTTGTCAAGTTTTCAATTAAAAAAAAAGAAATATTCACTCAGGCAAAACGCGGTGAAAAGGACACTGCTATTTACTGATAAAACATCTAGCTATACACATATGACTAACAAAAATGATTCCTGACTTTCATTCATTTCAATTGCATGACTGAAATTAAACACTTGACTTCTGTTAGTACGACAGAAATCTTGTCAGCTCGCCGGACATGCAATGCAATTCGTTCTATTCTTGTTCAAATCCAAAAAGGAGAACGGATGGTCAAACCTCCTATGTGTGTCTCGTTTTTTTTTCTTCAATTTTAAGCCATTATTTACAGTCATCATTTGGTTCTAAGACCAGTTAAATTTGTAATTCAGTGCGTCGTTTGTGAATCGAAAGACTGGAAGAAATACTTATGCGATGACTCCAATTTAAAAGTTACGCGCGCAGAGCTTGGCAGGGCGAACCGTAATAACAGCACAACGAAAACTGTATGTCCAGACAGACAAACTACATTTCCCCAAACGTTTGAAAATGGTAAAAACCTTACTCTTTGCTTGACCTTTTAAAGTACTTCTTTAAATGTCCTGTCGTGTCTGTATCGGCGGAATGTTATTGTTTCGCCAGCTCACCTTTACTATGAGCGGACGCTTTAGTATTACACAATTTCTGTTTCCATATAGCAAACGAAGGAACTTACAATTCCTCTTGCCTTTGCTTACTACTTCTGTTAGGGATAATTAAAGGGGATTGCTTTTATCCGTACTTTGTACTTGTGTAACTTCCTCTTAATTCATCAGTCATAAGTTATTTAATTTCTGCCTTAATTCGATAAGGCGAGAGAACTCGATCATTTTCGTCATTTGCTTTTAAAAACACCTCAAATAATTTCATTGAATGCACATGAAATAAACTTCAGGTCAATGACAAAAGTAACATTTTGTAAATCTTGCAATCGGTACGCTAGAAAACGAAAAAGTGACTAAAATAAAATGAAATAAAATGGCGTACGGTGCGTTTTCACAAAAGGTTAAATTAAAATTCCATAATTAGGTGGCTGGCAGGACATTTTATGTACATGTATAAACAAAAGTATTTGCTATATTATAAAACGTTTATATTCTCAGTATACTCACGACCAAAGTCTGTCGCGGCTCCACAATTCAACACTGGAATGTTGGAGCTCCTTAAGCCGGCTGACATGTGGCCCGTGTAGGTCAAACTTCGGCCTGACATGTTGTGGGATATTTATACTCACTGAATGCGTGTCTACGATCATAGTTTACCGAAGTTTTCACTCTGGGACAGATATATTTTCCGTCTATAAAGGGCAAGGACGTAGCCGTGTGTTCGTGAAGTTTTCATTGCAACAAACACATCGTATTAAAAGTACGAGTTATAACTTCCTATTGTAAGCTGAACTGACCAACTTGCAAGTGATATCGTAGATATGCTGTGACAGGCCAATGGTTTTATGTCAGTTTTGTGACAAAATGTCGGCAAGAGTCTATTTTTAATCGTTTTTTCTCGGAAAAGAGGAAAACGTTACACTGGCCAGACTCAATCGTTACCTATTCACTTAGATTTCGTATTCTATAAGTATTGAGAGCTATGTTTACACTACTTTGCATCTCAAAAATCTGGCAAATAAGAATATTAATATCTAAAAAGAGTACCCGAGCTGTGCGAATTTCTTCAGTTCTTCAGAGAACGTTGGAGCAATTCAAGGGATTCAGGAAAATGCACCGAGAGAAAAAATATCTTCAAATTATGACCTGCATTCTACAGGCCTGACTCAATTTCACCTTTTATATCTTTAAATAGCACAAACGGTTTTGAAAATGCTAAGAGAAACTTAAATCACTGCACCCAATTTTTTCTTAACGTGAAATACAGGGAAATATTTATTGTAAAAAGAAAATCCAAGAAAGGTCACAGTCAGAGACAGACCTAACGGCTTAAGTTGTTTTTCTTCGTTATTCCGGTGTGATAAGAAGAAATCCACACTGAGATACTTCGTAAACCGGGAAACAAATGTCAAAAGGTAACCGTACTAGAATAGGCAGAACTGGACGATAATTAAGAATACCGTAAACTATACAAGTTTATTTCTCAAAACAAACTATAATTCTGTTGCCTTATGTAATGCAGGATAATTCTCTATAATTACCAACCAGTGTATATCAGTAGTTCCTTCCCGTTGCGCAACCAATCGATGGGACTTATCCCTAAAGTTATCATTTTCTTGCCCCAAAGATGCTAAATAGCTTCCTCTTGGATGAAACCTCGGGTCTTCTAATTTTATCCTTGCATCGTAAGATTCAAGGGAATAACTAACGGAAGATCATAATGTTAAATTGAAAATGACTGCTCGGGGCTTGTCCCTATACCATATATAAGGGGGCCCGATGCATAGCACTAGCTATCTTATTCAGTATACACCAAGACTGTTCATCAGTGCTCAGTTCATCAGAGAGACGTTATCACAAAACTTCGAGAATCAGCTTTATTATGGGTATATATTATTTCTTTATCTTCTTTTGTTGCATGTTTTTACTGAGGTTTAACTTTAAAATCACGTGTAGTGGTGAATTGGACAATAAGCTTAAGAGAACATTGTTCGATTCGACATGAGCCTTTTACAGGTTTATTTAATTTCGCAACTCTTTTAGTCTTAACTTTGACAATTGCGCAAGTGCAAAGTAGCTTTCATGAACTACATCTTATACAACAATCCTTATTTAAATAGTAAATGTTTATTTTAGCCCTATCACAATTCGATAAATTCAGTATGTACAGTTTGTGATATCAGCAGTAACTGTGGCGAGAATCAGAGGAATACCAAGGTCGCAAGACAGTGTAATTCTTAAATGTACATGTATTGATTTAAGCGGATTTTCATTAGATTTTCATTAATTAAGTCTATATATGCTCTTTCCTAGTCATGATATCTTTTTGTTTATCGCTTGAATTTCTAAACACAAAACGTATCGTCAACACTCAGTTGAAGAACGAGTAATTCTTATCACTGACCTCGTTTCCAGGGGAAAGATCCTTGAGAACGAGGTTACTGGTTAACGATGCGTATGTTTCAGCCCAGCGTATTGTAGGTCCAACGTTTAACTTTGATGTTCTAATTTTTTTTCAGGTTTAAAAGACATGTTAACCATTTTGAGAAACTACTTCATAGTTTCTCTCGTTTGTTTCACTTTGCTGTGTTCCGCTGCTCCCGCGAGACAAGCACAAAACCGCGAGGTTATGAGCTGGCTGGAGGTCTGGACAGAGCAACTGGGGCATGGTGCACACGACGCGTATAATAAATATGTAAGTAGCGCATGCGCTAGATACGTAAATGATTAGCTATCAGAACTATTTCAAATACTGAGTGGAGATGATTTGGCTTTATAATGAAATATTTTCACCTGAGTTTAATTTATCTGTAAGAACAAGAATGGATTTCAACTTCCTCTGTTGCAACAAGGTCGCGACAATTTTCTTAGGTATTGCGACCTTAACACGACCTTATGCGGGCCCCGTCGGCGGAATCTTTTGTTTTCCCTGCTAAATCTACCTATTAAGATAGCATAGCCAAGCCCCGTTGGTGACTCCCATATAAAAGTGACAGGGGTCATCGTCGAAAATTTGGAAAGGAGCCCCTAAAAGGTACCACATTTCGTTTTGTGGGTGTGGCTAGTTTCTGCCTAATTTTAATACCCTAAAATGTACCGGGATAACTCTAACTGTGGTAATTTTAGATTTAAATACTCTGATTGGTACCAAACCGCGAATTTTAACCCCTAAAAGGTACGACGATCACCCCCGTTACTTTTACATAGGAGTCCTCCCGGGACCATCGGGAGACCTGCAATCTGATTGGCTGCGCAACTTCGTATATCGATCTAATTTATGCATCCATGTAACAGTGACAAAACAAACTAAGTGCACTGAGCAGTATAATAAATTAATTGATTCTGTTTGAGAGATCGATAGACAACAAGATAAATTTGAAGAAGGAGCCTAAGACTTAGTTAGTAGAGAAAAGTCAGTAAAGAAAATATGTGTAACATCGAACACGTTTCTACAATTTCCTTGTTAAATTATCAGTTAGTTAACTTGGAACTGAAACTGTGGCCTGTTTGGGTATTTCGGGCTGCTTGTGTAGACAAACTGCTCTTTTACTGGCTAAGAGTATCACTTATTCAATTTGTTTGTTTTTCTTTCACTGCAGAATGACGTCCACTTCAGCCACAGAGAAAATGACATGCCCACTTTCCGACTTCCTATCCTAAGGCGAAGTCTCACCAGAGTGAGCGATTTAACGGTAAGATTTAGCCCATGTTATGTGCGTGTAAATTAACAACGAAGGATACGAGCTAGCGTAGCGTTAAGTTACAGAAAAGTGTGCCATTCAGTAGTTTAAATTCTATCTAATGCTTTTTAATTTCAATAAACTGCAGTCACTAAAAGTATGAATGAAAATAAATTCTGAAACTCATTAATAATTCAACAGGTTAATTAGCATAGATTTTTACGATGTTATTCCTCCGTTTACTCCTTAGTTTTTTGTTTCGATCGAGACAGTGTTTCATCCGATTTCTAAACACCTCGAATTTCGTCAAAAATACTCCGCTACGCGTCGTATTTTCAACTCTCTTCTCGGTGTTTGGAAATCGGATGAAACACTGTCTCTCGTGTTTGATATTATTGAAATATAACTTATGGAGCTAGGCGATATGATATTGATATTGTTCTATGTGAAACTAACACATACTGTTCTGTCATTCGTAGCCTCAAAACATCTCCGAAGCAATTTGCCGCCAGCTAATGGAATTTACCGGCCCGGTGTACCTAGCTCTTTATGACGAGAGTCAACGCGGCATGAATTCTGACACGGACCTGACCAAGTTACTCTTAAACGTATCCGTGACTCTTAACTCAACCCTGGAAATGGCCAGATATCTGGTAAGTTATCACAATGCCTTCATTCCCATCCACCCTCATGAATTATAAATTATAGACAGTTTACGCCGCTTAGCGCGCCCTACAGATAGCACCAGATGGAACTTAGGAGTAGGTGTTTTGGTTATACAACGCGCAATCTGATTGGACAGCTAGGTGTTTTGGTTATATAACGAGCAATCTAATTGGACAACTTTGTGTTTTGTTTATACAACGAACAATCTAATTGGACAACTATGTGTTTTGGTTATACAACGCGCAATCTGATTGGATGTCTGTTTTGGTTATATAACATGAAATCTGATTGGATGGCTAAGTTTTTGGTTATATAACCCGCAATCTGATTGGATGATGGTGTATAATACGTGAGGATACGTAAAGAAGATTACACTTTTTATCTTTATACATTATGCGTTTCCCAGTTCTCTTTCTTGAATTGAATGTAAAGTTAATTGGATTTTGTTTGGCATTGTTTTATTTCATAGCATGTGAGAAACTACCCCAATGCAAAGCAAACTCAAGTTGTCAAATCTTGGACCAGGAATAAGATGTCCTCTATAGTATTGCTTAAGTACAAGGTAGATTTACAATTGTTTAGTTGCTGTTGCTATGCAACCGACTATTTCTACATAAGTGCAATGCAAAGATCAAACGAGAACTAGAGTCTACGACAATAGCTGTTATTACAGTTGAGCCCGCAGTCAAATATTCTTTTGTTTTTAAAAAGTATGCAAACGAGTTAGGCTCGATTTCCGCCGCTCTCTTAAGTCCGGTCTTCGTTCTGGCTCATTTTTCCGAACAGCGGCTGGTGATCGAGCCTATGCAAATGAGGCTAATGGGCCAATACAATGCCAGATTGACCCTTTCGCCTCGTTTGCATGTCAAACGGCTAACAATACCAGATTGACCCTTTCGCCTCGTTTGCATGTTAAACCGCTGACCGTCTGTAATAACTGCAATTTAGGAGTTCAATCTCTCGCTCTCGTTTGCCCGCTAACTGTGACGCAGTCCTTATCGACTCTTGTACGCTATCGTCCATTCTGAACATCCGACTTCTGACACCTTGTGCCAGGTTCCCACCCCTTTCTTAGTAGTTCCGGCCTCTTTGTGCTTTTTCTATTGCGAGATATTAAGCAATACTGCGTATTTTTTCTTGTTATTGGGAACAGGGATGACGCAGTAGTGAGAGCACTCGCTTCCAAACAAATGCGAATCTCGGACCTGGCGTCATGTGGGTCGAGTTTGTTGTTGGTTCTCATCCTTGCTCCGAGGGGTTTTTCGCCGAGTACTCCAGTTTTCCTTCCATTCCTCCACAAAATCTAACATTTCTAAATTCCAGTTCAATCTGGAATCAGTGGAAGAGAAGAGCCACTCTGCAGATTTCCACTGTAATTCCCATGTTATTATCCCATTTTTTATATATTTCTTCCACTTAACTTGGTACTCGCTTCGTTACTAAAGTATTAATATGCAATGTTCTATTTTGTCAGATACCAGCCGGCGATCCAAGCAGCATCAATGAACTACGCAGCTGGGCCACTATGGTTGAATTGAAGAACCTCCCATCCAAGCTGTTGAGTCTTTATCATCGATACATCTGATTTGTACTTCATTTATGCGACAATGAATGTGTGCATGCTTTGCGTGGTTTATAACGTTCCTTTATGGTAAAGGTTACAAAAAGATAAAAACAGAAATAATATTTGTTTCTTTTGATATATGTGAAAAATCATGTAGTTTAGGACTACGTTTTACATTAAAACATATGTTTTAATATATGTAATTTATAAAATACTATATTAACTAAGTTACATTAATGCATGGCCTGCATATATTGCAGGACGGAATTAGTTCTTCAAGAGTTACAATACTATTTAAAGTACCCCTACGATCAAATTGTTGATATTCATTTTTTTTACATTTTCGTGTACAATATGACTTTCTTACATATCTTGCCAAATTTCAATCCATTACGAACATTAGAAGTCATTGTTTTGGACTTTTATTTCCGAGAATTTACGGCCGCCATTACTTGACCTTGTTCCAAGGCTTGGTTGCGAATTAGAGAAAATGACGTCAGATGCTCAAAAATACCTCACGGGTTGAAATTATAATAACAATAAGTATAGAAAATTGCACGAAGAGCAACAAAAACTTTGCACTTTTTCTTCGTGCAATTTCAACCCGTGAGGTATTTTTGAACATCTGACGTCATTTTCTCTAATTCGCAACCAAGCCTTGAAACAAGGTCAAGTAATGGCGGCCGTAAATTCTCGGAAATAAAAGTCCAAAAAATATATTTCTAATGTTCGTAATGGATTGAAATTTGGCAAGATATGTAAGAAAGTCATATTGTACACGAAAATGTAAAAACATGAATATCAACAATTTGATCGTAGGGGCACTTTAATAATGCTGCGTGCCGAAATAAACATTTATTTTTGCTATATATGTTCTGATCATGTATTGTATCAGAGGTCTATAACTAGCTAACAACACACGAGTTAACAAACGTGGCTGTTTCGAGCTCTCCCAAATTTTCATGAAAAATTTTGTAGAATGCGGAAATCTCTCTGCCGCCTTATAAATTCAAACTCTTGTTGTATCAAGATCCAACTTATGTAAATTATTTTTTTAAATCTGAAAGTAGTAAAGTAAGAGAATCTAAGGACATAACAACTTTTAAACGTTCATTACGAGCGCATACCTTCTTGTAGAGTGAGCCGGGAAATTATATATTGGTTCGATTTTGCGCGGGAAGGGGGAGGGGGGAGGGGGTGATATAGTAACGTTGGTATGAATGATATATTTAGTAATTTTATAATATTTTATCATGGGGAACACGATATAGAAATGGGGGACACGATATAGAATAGGTTTTAATATTTTACATTTAAATTAGTTTCCAGAATAAGTAGAGTAGTATTTTATCGTCTTAATATATTGTTAATTTAATTTGAACGAGCTTATTTTCGCTCCTGTATGAGACGTGGTTAAATAAAGGATTGATTGATTGATTGATTGAGTGATTGATTGTATTTCCCGTTGCCCCTGAACTAAACGATATAGTCGAGGACATTAAGAAGTTTGTGAACAGAAATACGGTCGAACCTCCCGTAAGCGGACACCTCGGGAACAGAACATTTTCCGCTTATGGGAGGTTAAAAATGTAGTGTTTCAGTTTGTATGTGTCTGGGTACATGACTAAGTGTCCGCTTACGAGAGGTGTCCGTTAGCGGCCGGGTTCGACTGTACTCACATACAATTTAGCACAGTTGAACTGAAGTGTTTTAGTGTGATAGTCAATAGACCTGAATCACGAATTTAATTTTAGAGAGCGTTACCATGAAAGTCGCCGTCAGTCTAAACCAGTTCCAGGTTTGAAATTTAAACGGGAATACCCCACACAGCGGTCAAACGTGACGCGCCTGCGCAGTTCCCGCCAAAAACCCACTGCGAAATGTCCTAAATTTACGAAGTCCTCCACGTTTCGTCACTTTAAAGCTCAAACTTAAGAAATTTACTGAAAACTTAAGCTTTGTACTCGGAGTATGCATAGATAATGTAATAATTGTTATCCACCAAGTGTCTCAGCTCGTATTTTGGTTTACCACTGCATGTTCTATAACGTTTCCTTACAAACTTCGCGGCCATTACGCTTCAAACTCATGGAAAAGTCAAGGCCGCGGAAACCGGAAGTGGCGCGCAATTTTTGCGTTTGACCGCTGTGTGACAGGCCTCATCCACGTCGTGTTCACACAGCGGTCAAACGTACTGCGCGCGCGCAGTTCCGCCAAAACTTGCAGTCAAATGTCTTAAAATTGCGAAGTCGTCCGCTTTAAAGCTCAAAACTTAAGAAATTTACTGAAAACTTAAGCTTTATACTCGGAGTATGCATAGATAATGTAATAATTGTTATCCAGAAAGTGTCTCAGCTCGTATTTTGGTTTACCACTGCATGTTCTATAACGTTTCCTTACAAACTTCGCGGCCATTACGCTTCAAACTCATGGAAAAGTCAAGGCCGCGGAAACCGGAAGTGGCGCGCAATTTTTGCGTTTGACCGCTGTGTGCGTCGTGTTGTATATTAGTATTATTCGCGACTAGATCAACAAAAAAATAAAAAATAAAAGCCGAGATAGAAAAAAAAAAAGATGAAATTATCAAAAGGAGGGGGAGAAAGGGCCTTTCCTTTTTTTGCTAAAAAAAAAGAGGGCAGGGGGGGTTGGTGGCCCTTCAGGACTTTCTAGTTTTCAACCATAGCCATAACTAAGGGGCCCACTGGTCATACATGATTACGTCAGTTCCTCAAAATTCACCCCCGAGCCTCGTTTACACGAAATTCTTCTCAACCCCTGGCACGTGCACTGTTTACACGCGGGTATTGTTTGATCTTTGGCTGTTTTGGAAATTCGTTCATGATAAAATTAAATGCTTGGATTTCTAAAGCGAGGCTTGGGCAGTGAAAAAAGCTTATCTGACGTAAACATGCATACCGTAAACCCCGCGCCGTAAACCAGTTCCCCTGAACTACATTAGAACCATTATACTAAAATATAAACCCACATCTCTCTTTAAAAAGCTAAGCACTCAAAAGGAATGTATAATGTGGGAGAAAGTGGAATTATTACAGGCTACTTGCCCCCCCCCCCCCCCCCCCAAAAAAAAAAAAAAAAAAAAAAATTAAACGAGGTTGAGGGTTGCAGAGAGTTTTCTTCACAGTCTCATCAAATTCAACGAGAGTGGCTGAGAGCCTGCATGAGTTTCAGGCCAAACGAGAGCGAGAGTTTTTATTAAACTCTCAACAACTCTCATCCTTTGGCCCGGGCTTAATTTTATAATAGTTTTATTTTTATTCAGGCCATTGACTGGATCGGAGGTTAGGAATAAATTCAAAAAAAATAGATAAAAACAAATAACGAAAATGCGATGAAAATGACGTTCATAAACCTCCCGTACTACCCCTCCCCCATTCAAATTAGTTAACCAATCGTCGCTATGGCAACGGTGATTGCTCAACTTACGTCCAAGATGGCGGACGAAGAAGCTCTTGAAAGACGACCTTTCTCTTGCCCCGTTGGACCGCTCAGCGATCGTAAGCTAAGCGCTGAGAAGCTCCCTAACACAAGACCGTTTTCTATGGGTGCATTACAAGAAGGAGGCGAAGATGAAATATCGGACGAACTTCTAGAAGAAATTTTAATTGAGCGAGCGAAAAGCGGAGATGCTCTCGCCAAGTTTCAATTAGGACAGTTCTACTTTGAGCGGGATATTTACGACAAAGCTTTGATTGCATTCGAAAGAATCAAGAGCACAGATTTCCAAGCAAAATACCAACTTGGAGTGATGTACTATGATGGAATTGGAACAAAACCTAGCCCGGTAAGTGAATAAATTAAGCTTAAGTTTATGTAAGCTAATGTAAGTAAGTAAAAGCTCACGTACATTGCACAGTACCTTAAATTAGTCCCAATGTACAAACTCTCCAGACGATTACTTGATCTTTAACTAACATTTTACAAAAATACATTTTGTTTCCATACTGTAACACTAACTTCATATAGACATTGTGTTTTGAAGATTGACTCCTATACATAGGGATCTTTTTGGTTTTGCACAGTTGTAACTCTAGCTATATCTTTATACATAGTCTGGATTTGAAATGCTAGCCTACATGTAGACCAATTTTTAATACCCCGTCCTAAAATTTTAGTAAATTTCAATAGCCCGTTTTTGAAATGTCTCGAATATGGATATCCCATCCTAGATCAGGAGTCCCACAATCCAGACCCCATTGGGCGGCACATACCTGTATAGGTATTTTGGAGGAGTACCCTGCCCCCCCCTCCCCCACGGGAATTCCTCCTCCAAAAAGGCATCGACATTAAAATTTAATCCATGCTACATGTACTTTGATTTAGTACGGTAAATTCCCAATATTACCCTATGAAGTAAAAGCTGGTTCCAATCCTGTGGGAAATAATTGACATGTACATGAGAGGTACCAGATGGCTCATAATGAAGCAAGTCTAGGAGTAATGTACATGTATTGCTGCTCCCTCAGCTCTGGTTAATAGATTTTGTGTTGGTTTGAAAGTTTAAAGAATCATTTAAAATTTTGTATGGAAAAAAGTTGCTGGAAGGCAAGGCTTGCCATGGTCTCAAAATTATGTAATTATAGTAATGGACCTTAATCACGCGGTGGCCATCTTAAATCCCAGAGGATTTAAAACCTTTGTTTCCGCATCTGAAACCCCACGTAAACTTGTTGTAAAATGTCTGAATGCGAGGCTTGGGGGACCTTGGGGAATAAAAAGCTATTGTTTTTACCAACACTGGCGGCCTGTGTTAAAGGCCCATTTTTTTTTTTTTTTTCATAACTACAACCTTGACAAGATCATGTGACAGAATTCTATAAAGGCCTTATTTATTAGACACACTGGTTTAATATAATATGCTTTACAATCTTTTGGTTTTGGTTCTTATCAGGACAAAGGATTTCAACTCCTCAAAGAAGTTGCAGAATCTACTAATCCTGATGCGGCACATCTGATCCCCTTTGCTCAGTATAATGTCGGGAGGGCTTATTATGAAGGGTTTGGAGTCAAGCAGTCTGATCAGGAGGCTGAGAAGTGGTTCCTTGAAGCAGCACAGGATGGAGAACCCAGTGGTAGCGTTAAAGCACAGACTGTTCTTGGTTTGTTCTACTCGCGAACCGGTGAAGATTCCTTTGACTTACAAAAGGTTGGTTTGTTTTTTCTTCGCAGCCTTTTCTGCACCTGAACATGAAATTTTATAATATTGCAAGCAAATGCTGTACATGTATATCCTAATATATATTAATATTATATAGTTGCTAAATTGATCTACATGAATAACTATGCAGTGGCAGATCCAGACCTGTTTATAAGGTGGAGGCCCGGGAGGGAAGAGGTGGGGGGGTGTCCAGTCCCCCCCCCCCCCCCAGCCCTCCCTAGATCCATCACTGCTATGCCACCCACTTTGTCCCACCTAAAGGATATTGGTTTTTGAGCTGGTTTGGTCTCAAATGGGGTGTGGTAATGTCAAAGAAAAATCGAGGCAGAGAAATATTACCCATATTTTAATAATGAAGCACTTGTGAAAACTACTTTTTGTTATTTATAATTGTAAAACCAGTCAGTTTGAAATACAGTATATGGATTTTAGAGGCCACCAGGTCTGAAATACATGCAAGAAATACATGATTGTACACATACCCTCCCCACCACCCACCCCCCCCCCCCCCCCCCCCCAGAATAATACATGTTCCTCATCAAAACTATTTTTGACAAAATAATTTCAGTTAACAGCAAAATAAATGATTAAAATGTTATGTTCAGTGATTGATTTGTATTTTCATTGTCTTCTCTGCAGGCTTATTTTTGGCATCAGGAAGCCACAGGAAATGGAAGCCTGGAGTCACAAGGTTTGAATTAGACTCCAATCAAAGATCAATGGTCAATGGTATTCTGATAATCAATGGTCTGGTGAATAGCCCTTATGCTTGTTTACATCAGATTAGCTAATTTCATCACCTCGCTTTCAAAATATAAACTTGTGAATTTCATCTGAATGAATTCCCAAAGCATCAAAGATGAAAATAATACCCATGTGATTTACAGTATGCACGAGCCAGACAAAGTTGAGAATAATTTTGCATTTAAACAAGGCTTGGTGGTGAATGTTGAGGAACTGAGGTCATCATACATTAAAGGCCTATTGTTGGTGCAACTTGACAAATGTGCTGAATGGGGAGGGGGGGGGTGGGTGGTGGTGGTGGTGGTAGTAGCAATACTGGTACTCCTTTCCATGTAGTCACTTCATGCTACAGAAACTGGAGTATTGTACAGCGTACATGTAATTTAATCACCCACACTGATAAGCCATTTGGCAGCCGAGTCATTTGATCCTCAGGATTCATTGGAAACTTTAACATTTTTAATGTGATAATGATAACAATGATAACCTTGATCGTGAACTGGAATTTTAATATACATGTATATATGTTTTGGTTTAAATTTGCTGTGGTTAGAAAAGTTTTCAAAGCAGTTTGCTTTTTATCTTCCTTTGTTCCAGATTATGATAATGACTATGAGGCATGTACATGTAGGAAAAAATCAAATTGGTGGTGGAAATTTTTAAACCAAAAACAAATAACCTAAGTAAGTATTCATTGTTTCCAGGTGCATTGGGTGTGATGTTTGAGTATGGCATTGGTGTTCAGCGAGATGGTGAAGCCGCCTTCAAGTGTCTCAAAGAAGCAGCAGCCAGAGGCAATGTTTATGCTCAAGGCAACTTAGCTGTTCATTATTACAGGAGAAAACTGTTGAACAAGGCTGCAGATGTGGCAAAAAGGTAAATGATACAACATGTAAATGAACCCTTTTTGGCTTAATAGAGGGGGGAGGGGCTTATTTCCAATAATAAATTTTCGAAAAAATTCACATTAATTTTTCAAACTTCACTTTTACACCACTAACTAAAACAGAACAAGAAATGGGTTATGTATCATCGTCTTACAAGTGCAACGTCATTTATAAGCTATTCAATGATAGTTCTGGAAATTAAAGACCAATTTTCAATACAAAGCGACTGAAACGCCATGAAAATATTTCCTAACGGAAAGGGTGGGGGGGGGGGGGGGGCTTATTACAAAATCTGACTTCCAAAGGGGGGGCTTATTAGAGAGGGTGGGCTTAATAGAGAGGGGGGGCTAAATAGAGTTTTTACGGTAAGTCCGATAATAAAACCCCTATAATACCCATACCCACCCCCCAAGGCAGCCAATATCATTCATCTTTGTTTCTATGCAGTGTTGGGGAACAGGAGGACATTGAAGGGCTTGCTCTTGAAACCGACTGTCTGCCTCGCTATGTGGCTAAAGGCATTGCCTTAGGGAGTTTTGTTTATGGTCGCTGTTTACATCACGGATTAGGAGTAGAACAAAATAGAGAACAAGCGAAACATTGGTACTCAAGGGTAAGTACAATACAAAAGGTTCACTTGACCGCCAAGGTGTAGTCAAGTACAGTGGTAGCTCCCGTAAGCGGACACCCTCGGGAAGCAGAAAAAGTGTCCATAACTGGAGCTGGTCGCTTCCGAGAACGTGTACTAAATACATTATTTGTATGAGCTAGAGTTCAAACGGGGTTTTGTCAAGGCGGCCGTAAGTAGAGCTGTCCAGGGGCGGATCCAGGAATTTTTTAAAAGGGGAGGGGGGTGGGGTGGGGGGGGTCCCAGGGTTTTCCCGAAAATGTGAATTAGAAAGATAAATTTTGGAAGTAGACGGCAGTAGCTATTCCGCCTTTCACACGGCGTAGACGTGTTGTCAGGGTGGTATGGGAGGGGTAGCGCCTGTGGGGGGTCTCCCCCAGAAATTTTTTTGGAGATTTAAGGCTCTGAAAAGTGCATTTTGGTTGATCTTGGAGATGGTTTTGCTATGGATAATGGTGAAAGCCTCTGATCTGATGGGGGGGGGGGGGGGATCCGTACCCCCCACCGACCCTCCCCCTGGATCCGCCACTGCTGTCCGCTTACGGGAGTGTCCGCTCAGAGAGCTTCGACTGTAGTTTACTCTGAGTTTAAAATGCGTTAGATGATTCGCTTATATCCGAGCTAGGAAAACTTGTTTCAAATTTCTAATTCATTTTGCAGGCTGGCTCCTTTGATCTCGACGTAGTCGCCAGACTACAAGATGAAACTACTTACGGTTATATCTAAGTTGTCATACTGACAAACCCTGCAGACTCATTCAGAAGGTGTACATATTGTATTATTGGACTGCAGAATGGCTGTGCGATGAAGGGATATGCCAGGAACGAAAAGAGCGACCACAACGAGAAACCTGCTTATCTGGAACTATTGTAATTATTTGCCAAGAATCTGGCAAATTGTCGTTTTGTAATAGTGTCCCGTAAATTCTAGCTTTTTAGGTTAGTGAAGCAGACCTGATTTTGTGTGTTTGTTTTTTAATTCTGATTGTGAAAAGTTGTTTCTCTTTGTTCCAACTTTTTCCCCTACAAGTTGCAACGTGAACGCAAAAAATTCCTGCAATCAAAGGCCAACAAATTTTAGCCAATCACAGTAAGAGTCCCAGCCTTCTCAGCCAATCAGAAAACGCCTTATGTGACCCACACGCCTTTCCAATTCCCGCGCATTATTTGTTCCATTCCTATTGGTCGATGACAACAAATCTACTTTTCACTCCGTAAAATGATTTTACACTACCACAATCGACTTTCTTGTAACTTTTCCTTTTCTGAAATAGTACTATGCGTTTTGAGGATTTTTCCTTGACTCCAGTACAGTACCAAACTTGGTTGATTTTATTCTAGACTACTGTTATATTAATTTAATTTTCCCCCAATTGTCTAGTTAATTGTCGTCACCAGCTGTAAACCAAAGCTCTCTTTATAAAACTGTACATGTATGTAAATATGCGTGAAAGCTGTGTAAAATATGTAAAATGCTGTATTTAATTGGAAGTACATTTCTTAGACTGAGTTCAATAAAACAATCTTATGACATTTTTTGCGTTATTGTACTGAATTTACCGTTGTCTTTGGTCTTATTATGAGGGGCTCAGCTACTCCAAGAGTATTAACGCTACGGCAATGAAACTTATTGGGTATAACATGTAGCAGTTTACTTTGAGGTATGCAACATGATAATCCGCCATCTTGGATGCGCCATTTTGGATTTCTTTATTTTTCCATGATGTCAGAAACCCGCCAAAAAATGACTCGAAAGTAATGAAAACCAATAAAAGAATGCTAGAAACTATCTAAAAAGGTAAAAGCTATTGCAAGATCGAAACTTTTTTGTTGTTATTTTCATTAAAAAAACAGAAAATTCCAAATTTGGGTTCCATGCTAACAGCTAGTTACGTAAACAATGACACATACAAACCGTTGAATTTAGGTTAAGTCGTAAAGTTTGGCGGGTTTTACTGTTAAAAAATATATAAACGCCGGTTAAAGTATGTTGGGGAGATTTCCTATCCTAAAATCAGCCAAGCAGAATGTTTTTTTTTTTGCCGGTCCGATATTTTCCAAGTATCGCCATCGGACCGTGTGAAGTTTCTTTTTTTTCATTGCTATGGTTTAATTTCCACAGCTATTCTCTCTGGGGAACCCGCATATAATGCCTCTATATTCCTGATTAGATATATTCGACGTGCAGTATGTGGTCCGTTGGGATGTGTTACGTAACCTTATACCCCGTGTTCAGTATTTCAGTCCACACCTCACGCCATAACTCGCTCAGTCTTTTCGACAGGACGACCGTCACTTTGCTTCGTTTGTTTCTGCTGAAATTCATCGCTGCCCTCTCTACCAAGTTTCATGACAGTGCAAGTTACCGTTACCATTGATAATGCTTTACTTCTAGAAGTTATTGCCGTCCCAACTGCTCCTGTTTAAGCTGCTCATGGAGACCAACCTGCTCCGGCACAGTACAATGCTTTGACTTTCGAGAATCCATTCTGCGGTCGAGCGCAGGCCGTCCTTCTTCCGTCAGATCAAGAACAGGTTGTCTCTAGCGGGTAACTAGTTTGTTCAAAATTTCACTGTCTTGTTTTGTCCGTATTATTGCTTTTGCGAGTTTTTCCTCGCCGAGTTTTGTTTCTCGCGAGTCAGTTGTCTCGCCGAGTTTAGTTGTTGAATGGCAGAGCTTGGCTCGCCGAGTTCACTGAGCTGTTATTGCGAGTTTGTCTCGCCGAGTTTTAGTTGGTACCTGCGAGTTTGTCTCGCCGAATTTAGTCGTTGAATGGCAGAGTTTGTCTCGCCGAGTTCGCTGAGCTGTTATTGCGAGTTTGTCTCGCCGAGTTTTAGTTGGTACCTGCGAGTGTGTCTCGCCGAGTTTTAGTTGGTACCTGCGAGTGTGTCTCGCCGAGTTTTAGTTGGTACCTGCGAGTGTGTCTCGCCGAGTTTTAGTTGGTACCTGCGAGTGTGTCTCGCTTTAAGTTTTATAGCGAGTTTGTCTTGCTTGGAGTTTTATAGCGAGTTTGTCTTGCTTGAAGTTTGATAGCGAGTTTGTCTTGCTTGGAGTTTTATAGCGAGTTTGTCTTGCTTGAAGTTTTATAGCGAGTTTGTCTTGCTTGAAGTTTTATAGCGAGTTTGTCTTGCTTGGAGTCTTATAGCGAGTTTGTCTTGCTTTAAGTTTTATAGCGAGTTTGTCTTGCTTGAAGTGTTATAGCGAGTTTGTCTTGCTTTAAGTTTTATAGCGAGTTTGTCTTGCTTGAAGTTTTATAGCGAGTTTGTCTTGCTTGGAGTTTTATAGCGAGTTTGTCTTGCTTTAAGTGTTATAGCAAGTTTGTCTTGCTTTAAGTTTTATAGCGAGTTTGTCTTGCTTGAAGTGTTATAGCGAGTTTGTCTTGCTTTAAGTGTTATAGCGAGTTTGTCTTGCTGTTTATATTGCGGGTTTGTCTCGCCCGAGTATTTAATAGTTGTTATTGCGAGTTGTCTCGCCAAGTTTAGTTGAATTATTGCGTGTTTCTCACGCCGAGTACAGTTCTTATTTTGTGTTTGTTACGCGTAGTTCAGTTGTTTATTGCGAGTTTTGTCTCGCCGAGTTCACTTGTTATTGCGTGTTTGTCTCGCTGAATTAGTTGTTATTGCGTGCTTGTCACGCCGAGTTCTCCGAGTTGTTTTATTGCGAGTTTTGTCTCGCCGAGTTTAGTTGTTATTGCGAGTTTTGTCGTGCCGAGTTTACTAGTTATTATTGAGAGTTTTGTCTCGCCGAGTTTAGTGTTATTGCGAGTTTTGTCGCGCCGAGTTTACTAGTTGTTATTGCGAGTTTTGTCTCGCCGAGTTTACGGTTGTTATTGCGAGTTTTGTCTCGCCGAGTTTAGTAAGTTATTGCGAGTTCAGTTTGTCGCGCCGAGTTTAGTGTTATTGCGAGTTTTGTCTCGCCGAGTTCAGTTGTTATTGCGAGTTTTGTCGCGCCGAGTTTAGTTGTTATTGCGAGTTTTGTCGCGCCGAGTTTAGTTGTTATTGCGAGTTTTGTCGTGCCGAGTTTACTAGGTGTTATTGCGAGTTTTATCTCGCCGAGTTTTACGGTTGTTATTGCGAGTTTTGTCTCGCCGAGTTTAGTTGTTATTGCGAGTTTTGTCGCGCCGAGTTTAGTGTTATTGCGAGTTTTGTCCCGCCGAGTTTAGTGTTATTGCGAGTTTTGTCTCGCCGAGTTTAGTAATGTTATCGCGAGTTTTGTCTCGCCGAGTTTCACGGTTGTTATTGCGAGTTTTGTCGCGCCGAGTTTACTAGTTGTTATTGCGAGTTTTGTCTCGCCGAGTTTTACGGTTGTTATTGCGAGTTTTGTCTCGCCGAGTTTAGTTGTTATTGCGAGTTTTGTCGCGCCGACTTTAGTGTTATTGCGAGTTTTGTCCCGCCGAGTTTAGTGTTATTGCGAGTTTTGTCTCGCCGAGTTTAGTAATGTTATCGCGAGTTTTGTCTCGCCGAGTTTAGTTGTTTAATATTACGAGTTTTGTCGTGCCGAGTTTAGTAGTTATTGCGAGCTTTGTCGCGCCGAGTTTAGTTGTTATTGCGAGCTTTGTCGCGCCGAGTTTAGTTGTTAATGCAAATTTTGTCTCGCCGAGTTTAGTTGTTATTGCGAGTTTTGTCGCGCCGAGTTTAGTTGTTATTGCGAGTTTTGTCTCGCCGAGTTTAGTGTTATTGCGAGGTCGCACCTAGTTCAGTTGTTATTGCGAGTTTGTTGCGCCGAGTTCAGTTCTAATTGCGCGTTTGTTGCACCGAGTTCAGTTGTTATTGCGAGTTTTGTCTCGCCGAGTTTAGTGTTATTGCGAGGTCGCACCTAGTTCAGTTCTAATTGCGAGTTTGTTGCGCCGAGTTCAGTTCTAATTGCGTGTTTGTTGCACCGAGTTTAGTTGTTATTGCGAGTTTTGTCTCGCCGAGTTTAGTGTTATTGCGAGGTCGCACCTAGTTCAGTTCTAATTGCGAGTTTGTTGCGCCGAGTTCAGTTGCTATTGCTAGTTTTGTCTCGCCGAGTTCAGTTGTTATTGCGAGGTCGCACCTAGTTCAGTTGTTATTGCGAGTTTGTTGCACCGAGTTCAGTTCTAATTGCGTGTTTGTTGCACCGAGTTCAGTTGTTATTGCGAGTTTTGTCGCGTCTAGTTCAGTTGTTATTGCGAGTCTGTCGCACCTAGTTCAGAAGTTGTTATTGCGAGTTTGTTGCGCTGAGTTTAGTTGCTATTGCTAGTTTTTCGTACCGAGATCAGTTGTTTTTGCGAGTTTGTCCCGCGCTCCGACTGAGCCCAGTTTATTTTGCCAGTTTGTCTCGCCGAGTTTATAGATAGTTGTTGTAGGACGTTTGTCTCGTCGAATTAGTTTGTATTGTCTCTACGAATTTAGCTGTTTATATAACGAGTTTGGTCTCTGCGCCAGTCTGCGCCGAATCAGTTCTATGGCGTGTTTGTTTTCCAAGGCCTCGCAGAGTTGTTTCAGTGGGTTCACCGAACTTCGTTGTTTTAGCGAGGCTATTTCCTTGACGGGTTATAATGTATGTGTCTCGCTGAATTTTTAGTTGTTGGCTCTAGTTGTATTCTTACAGTTACTGTACCAAGTGATTTCGTCTCGCTACTTATTTCGTTTTTCTGTGGGTGGCCTTTATTGGCGAAGCTTCCTCGAAGGGATTATCTAATATCCTTCATTGCTCTGTCCCTGGACGGGGTATTTCGGGTTGCTTCGCTTTGGGGTCCTACCCGTCCCTAGTGGGATTTATTTTCTTTTTATGGCAACCTATAGCTACAAACCGTTGTCTCTTTTGCCCATAGGAGGCTGTGTCGTTCCGTATCTGTTTGCTACTGTAACTTTATGGGTAAACCCCAAAGCGTCGCAGCCCCGATGCTCTCTGTGTTTTAGTCTCTGAGCTATCGGTTCAGACCTCAACTTAGGTTGTGCTCTTTTAAGATCCTAAGGATTGGTGGTCGTAGATTCATCTGTATGTCAAGAAATGGAAAAATGTTTTTTCTCCATAGCACAGTATCTAGAAACTCTATCTTATATCAGACGCAAATGTAATGTTAGAAAAGTCTTCGGCCTATTTTTGGGGGGTATTTCCAAGGCTCGTTTTATAACTCTAAACATTTTCAAGCCGGAGTAATTTGTTTGTTTGTTTGCTTTTTTCAGTCCTATCTTGCCATGGGTTTTAATGCAAGCCTTTATTATGGACCTCCTTTCAACTGGGGAAAAGCGGGCGTGGTTGGTTTTACTCACCTCAGTTATGCCATTTACTGTTTAGCCCTCTAAGCCCAGAATGTTAATTATACGAGTTTAGAGTTTAGCCCTATTTAATAGCCCAGAATGTTGTGTCATGATGAGTGTTTTTTCTTTGTGGATCATGGACTACATTTTTGGTAACCCTGGATACGTGTCACTGAACCCCGGAAGGGAGTATTTTTGAGTTATGGGAGGAACATACAAAGTATTACTGGATTTCCAGCTTTTGTGGTCATGAAGTTCCCTATTAGAGTTACTATGTGAGTAATCGCCGACGGGCTGATTCTCCCCATATCTAATCATAGCCCAGGCATTGTTTGTAGGGGATCCCAGTGAGAATATATTACTATTCTCTCTGGGGAACCCGCATATAATGCCTCTATATTCCTGATTAGATATATTCGACGTGCAGTATGTGGTCCGTTGGGATGTGTTACGTAACCTTATACCCCGTGTTCAGTATTTCAGTCCACACCTCACGCCATAACTCGCTCAGTCTTTTCGACAGGACGACCGTCACTTTGCTTCCCCACCCACCTCCCGCAGCGATGAGCCATCCTCTCCTCTGGGAGCTACCTGCTCCCAATCGCCTCGGGCTGATTCTCCCCATATCTAATCATAGCCCAGGCATTGTTTGTAGGGGATCCCAGTGAGAATATATTACTATTTTTAAGCACAAAGTCGTGTAATAAATCAATTATTAACCAAGCTTGCTCGGGACCGTATACTGGGAGAATAACTCTGGCTTTTTTTAATCCGTACTAATAGTGCACGTGATTCCCAATTGAGCCGTAATAGACCAATTCCGATATATTAATATTCTAACTTGGCTCCGAGGCTTAGGGGAATAAGACAAAAGAAATCGACAATAAATCACATCGAGGTTGGGGGATGAATAAATCATTCTTTTGTCTTATTCCCCTAAGCCTCGGAGCCAAGTTAGAATATTAATATATCGAAATTGGTCTATTAAGACTGCAATTTATCTCAAAACGTTTGAAAGTCGGCGCCACGGTCTCCTCGAAATGTGGGATTCCAACTGTTGTTTGTTACACGAACAACCAATCAAAAAATTCAAACAAATTTCATTCCCCAGAGTATCACCTGGCGACGACTAACCGCTGACCGAGGAGACCGTGGACTCTGGGTACGAGATTGAACTGGCGCGTGAAATTCCCTACGTACCACCACCCCCATGCACCCTCCCCGCCGTAAAAATAAAGGTAAAAATAACTCTTAGAAGCCAAGGTATACCTCTTCTCTCTCGTTTGTTTTATTTTAGTAATAATTCAGTTTTACTTATTACTATTAAGTATAAAGTATACTATAATTCACGATTTAGTTATGTCTATGTAATCACTCTACATCACATGCAAGCAAACTGTTACATAGTATATCAAGTGTCACTTTTGATGACTGCTACATAAATATCTGCAAACCTTAGTGATCACACAGTTTTCATTTTATGTGTAAGCAAAAGCTAAAATGTCTAGTTTATTTAACGAGAGAGCAATGATCTAAATAATTCAATGAGATAGATAGCATGCTTTATCTGATCTCTGCAATAAAAATGTAATGGAAAAAAACAAAGCTATTATAACGCAATGTTGAAACTCATGCAAGAAAACTGGACAACATATACCAGGCCAAATTAAAAAAAACCACACCGGTAATCGATTTGTGTACTTATCAAACCAATCAGATTTTCTTAGCGGAAAGCCAGAAACTCCAAATGCCTTAGTTTGAGCCAAATTACACTCTAAGAAACTGGTTTCGTCGATGTAAATTGCCTTTATCGCTGCAGCCGTCTGCTCTTTCGTTCTTCATGGTTCTCTCTTTTAACAGAGTGAAGCTGTATGTTATAAGCTGTATAAGTTTCTGTAACGATTTTTTTTAGAAATTGGCCTTGTATTTTGATCAAAAACTACCAATTATAACTGGCTTTTTTCGTTATATATTGTTTATTTAGCCTTTTCCTCTCGCTAGTAAGACCAAACGCTGATTGCAAATAAGCAATGTGCTGGCACGACAAGTCCGGCATGTTATGTTTTTTCTACTAATTTTTTTATGGCTGATAAAATCATAAAGCGATATTTAGAAACTAATGAAAAGCTAAATATCTGACAAACTTGAAACACATACAATTTTAGTCGAGTGAGCCCGTTAATCGTCTTAGAAGTTCCCGACAAGTTTATCACTGTTGTTTAATGTTCGATCATGTGCCATGTTTTTTAGGAACATTTTCAGACAACCAACAACGGCTGAGTGAAATCTTGGAAATGGGATTTCCATTTAAAACGGTACCACCCGATCTAACTGACTTGACTTGTTTACACTAAGGAAATCATTACATTACGGGCTACCGGTATAGTGTAACATATGCAATAACCTAGGTAATTACTGAAATACAATTATATATCCTTAAGTACTTCTAATGCTTCATGTCCTCTAGTTGTATTGTCCTACATATTAAGAACCAAATAACTCTCAATGGACCAAATGAGGCAGCACTACAATAATTTACGATAAAACTAGTTGGGACTTAATGAAGCATTAATGTGGACGGGGCGTCAGTTCACTGGTTACAATGCCGTGTCATATACATCGGCTTCTTCTCCACGCGTGGCTTTGGGTCGAGTCGAAGATGCCTTTTCTGTGAGTGGTTGGCATTCAGCGCTGCGAAGCTCTTTGTCTTGCTTTGGGCCTGGTAACCCGAGAATAATAATAAAAAAAATCAGTCGACAGATCCATTCACCATAGATCGATGGATCGGCGGATCGATGGATTTTACAAGCGTAAAAAAAAATATACAGAGGAATAAATAAATGTACAATTGATAAACTAATGTCACTTACTGGTTGAAGCAACTGCCAATGGACGATGACTCTCAGTTCTTTTGCGAACACCTAAAAAAGATAAACAGCATCAATACTGAACAAAATAACGTTATGAATTCAAAGTCTCAGGAAATTATCTGTTCTGTTTAATTTGATCTCTAGCACTTAAGTAAACCCGCGTCTGCGGCAGCATCAATACTGAACAAAATAATTATGAATTCAAAGTCTCAGGAAATTATCTGTTCTGTTTAATTTTGATCTCTAGCACTTAAGTAAACCCGCGTCTGCGGCTCGGGTTTATACAAACTTTCAAAGTCTCCCAAACTGTCTCCCGTGTTTGCATCAGGTTATCATAGTGTAAAACACGCGCGCCAGTTTCTATTTGTTTAAATGGAGAAATATTTTACAGCAAGATAAGCTACCTTGTTCTGGCTGAGGCAGCCCAACAGCTACCAATTCTATCATTTCTGCGTTTCCTTGAAACCAACGAACAAGCAAACAAAGTTAATCAAATCAGTCCAAAAAAAAACACAACAACAACAACAACAACAATAAAGCAAAGTATAAACACAAATTAAGACAAATGTCTTCGTACTCAGTTTTCTCATGCATCCCAGTGATGTGCAGGAGAAAATATGCACATGAAAGGTTGCGATATCAGTAAATAATTTCCAGAAACAACTACCTTCTTCAACGTCACGTTGCATATTATCCACTACCCCCTGCTGGTTCTGTTGTTCTTCTCCTCTTTGCTCTATTACAGACAAGAATAAGAAAATAATTGTTGCGATGAATTAAACTAAACGGTTAATTTTGGACGCATATGTTAACATAAACTGGAACGAGAGGAAGAAAGTACCTGTACCCTGCCCAACTTTTATCTCTAAAGTATTTCAATCAATTCTACCATCATGGATCCGCCATTTTGGAATTTAAGTTTGTTTGTGATTTCAGAAAATCACCAGAAAATTAACAAAATACATTTTGAGGAAACACAAATTTGACCCAAACACTGAAGTCCAAATAAAAAAGAGTTTGTGTGGAGAAGCTAATCAAAACAGGAATTCGATAGAAACACAAATTAAAGTCGCATGAACAATATCGATATTACATTAGTCATTGTACAATACTTGATTTGTAACCCGCAGCTGTCTTGCCTTCAATAATCCAAGCAAATTATCATGTAATTTTAGAACAATGTATAAATGTGTGAATTTATAAGAATTGAAGAAATTGAGAGTTCTGTCACATGCTGAATTATGGCATAGAAAAATAGATACCGAATAAGAGTCTCTGTCATTGTGAAAACATCTTGCTTATTTTTTACTTGTTTCAGTTTGTTAGACTTAAGAACTTTAGGTAAAGGAAAGTGATAGTAATCAACATGCAGATTTGGTATTTCATCGTAATAGGAGAAATCGCTTCATCTTACTTTTAAAAACACTTGGCCACTTACAGTCATAAAATTATTTTCCAGTCAATGAATGAAAGAGTTTAGCTGTGTCCAGGCCTGTCTGTGCAATTTGGTAAGCAACTTATAATAGCGAATTCAAGTTCTCAATTCTACGACGTTTGTGGTTCGAGATAGACTACGAGCAGTCCCTCATTTTTCTTTGGGATAGTCGAGTGGGCACGCGTGAAAATGTTCGTAGTCCAGGTTCGAGACGTATGTATGTATTATGAAACACCACACCTTCTTGATCTTGACCACAGCAAACGAAAATGCTCTTCAAGTAGTTCCACAGCTTTGACATTTTGTTTCTTATGATGCCTTGAACCTGGGTGGGCGATGAATAAAATTAATTATTAATTAATTAATTAATGTTGTTTTATAGCTGTCTTCTTTAGCTGTCTTCTTTTCCTTTTCCTTCTACCTGGTAAAGTTTTTTTTAAATCCATTTTTGTTTATAAATATACTTACACAAGTTAAACAGTTATTTTAAACACAAAACAATGGAAAGGAAACTCGGATAAATTGAAAATATCAAAGAGTATCGTGAAGAAATTGTGTCATACCAGTGGTGTTGACAGCGTGTATAGGATGGGATTTAACGCGGAGTTGATGGGAAGTGCAAATACGGCTATCCACACAGCAAGGTCTCCAGGTGCGGTGAAAGACTTCTCCAAGGTGGACTGGAGTCCAATGACTATCACAGGCATCCAGCACAGGCAATCGGTGAGAATGATGAAGAACACCGTTTGGCAAGCGCTGTTTCCCTCCTGGAGTTTGCCGATCTGGATCTGGCTTGGATTGCTCTGGCAGTACCCTGCCGGGCCATGCGCCTGCTCGATGCGTAGGACTTAATTAATATCATGAGATAAGCAATCATGATAAAAAGGAAAAATCCAAAATTCAAGCCAACAAAGACCGCAACAGAATATTCCCAACCTGCTGGCTTCTTGGAAGAAAGCTGCAGTGGCAGACAAACAACGGACCTGCCATAGAAAGTATGGTACTGGAAGGGGTCATGGAAATACTGAATGCCAAACAATGGAAGAAAAGCAATCAAGAAGCCAACAACCCATATCAAGAAGCACAAAGCATGCGTCATTTTACGCGAAAGAGATCTGCCTTTATACGGAAACACGATATTTTTGAGACGGTCGGCCGAGATCAGAGTCAGTGTCATTACAGAGACCTCACTAGATAACATGGAGATAGCTCCAGTTATTTGACAAGTCAAACCGGACCGCCACTCGAAATCGTGTAAGAAATATTCTCCAGACCATTGCAGATCTTTTATGCCTACTATCAAGAGATACACGGCCATCAAGCCATCAGATACCGCCAAATGCATTAACATGATCGTCTGCACCACGTTCCTTTCTTTGAAGATCAGTCGCCAACTGACAACAAAACACTGAGCCAATGAGTGAGAAGACTCCTATCACCCAGATACTCTTCTTTGGAGCCGGATTCCTGAACATGCTCTCGCAATTGGCAAAGTTGTCATTGTAAACACTGGTACAATCAGCGTCCTCCTTTGTCAGATGGCAGCACATGAGATTGGTGTTCGACACCCCTACAATCCATAAAATAAATACATTACAGGATGTAAAAGAGAGCTATTTCAGATTGTAATATATATTGGTTTTTGCATGTGCTTTGATTGGTTTAAAAACAAATTGTGGGTGGGGTGGGGGTGGGGGGTGGGGGTGGGGGTGGGGGTGTAAAAACGTAAACAAAATGTTTTATAACGTTTCGCGCGCATTAAATATGAATCATTAATTAAAATCCACGTCTTGGACCTTCATCAGTAAATCACTCCAGTTTGAGAACACGTGATAAAGGTGGAATCTTTCCTGATTTACGACAGTATAATACGTGACTTTGGCTTCTTTGTTTTAATTAGTCACAAATATGCTGTACAATTTAGACGACAAATTTATATGAAAAATACAATTGGCTCTCCGAGTTAATACTTCCTCAGTTATCATCAGAATAAGTTCCTCTTTCTACCACAGGTCATTTCTGTATTACTTCAGTTGTTAAACACTCCACAACATACTACATGTGCTATACTATGATAATACTAATAATACTATGAGAATCAATCGACCACTTTCTACAATAAAGTTGGTTTCAGTCGGAAGGTTAGCGCGTTGGACTCTGGATCGAGAGGGCGGATCAACCCTGTTGGTTTCTTTTTCACCAAGATACCGTAACCTAATACAGCCTCAACATCTTGGTGTGTATACATACTACTGGTGAATCGTTAAAGCAACCTGGGATGGAGTGGGAATTAAGAATACTCCGAGTCGCTTCTTGCTCTCCAAAACTCCCTCGAGTGTTTGCATCCGGTTATGTAAAGACGCGCGCCGTTTTGTATTTCTTAATTGCTACTTGATGTAAATCATTATCAACTTAGAATCTTACACTCTCATTATTTTCTTCAACCCATCGAAAAAGCCGTTCGGTAGCTCGGTCATCTCGTTGTATTCCATGAATCTGCAAATGGAACGTTCCAATGTTTATAGCGTTATGTATAAGAAATTGTAATGAATTTTTAGTTAATATATTTTCTTCCAGAATTTGAAATGAACAAAGCGTACTTATAAAAAATAATAGTTGTTTACAAAATGATATATATGTTGCTATCGACTAACATATTTTCTAATGAAAAGTTTAATATACTATTTTTACATGTAATCTGATCACGTCACGTGTCAAGTGATTATTTTCTAGGAGTCTCACCAATCGGTGAATTGCATTGGTGGCGTATTTGAACAATAAATGTGTGTCAGTTCGATAAAGTCATAAAATATTAAAAAAACAGCTATAAATAAACAAAAGTAATTTTCTGAATTGACCTTTAACCCTATCAAATATTATCTGCGAAAAATGAAAAGGTGGAAATATTTGACTTACATCTAAAAAACAATTTTTTTATTAAAAAGCGCCACCAATTCCTCGAATGTTTGCTATTTCCAACAAAAGTTACCCAACATGTCACGTGACCAGTCAGAAGCTTCACTACTACTTTAAATGATTGATGACGTAAAAACATAACTTTGTGCCAAATTTAGTTCCACTGCCATTCTTAACCAGTCGCCAGAAGTATATAAATTAAATTATTTTTCCCAGTTTAAGGTCGTGTTCTATTGAGACCAATCGTTTCAACCGCAACTGATTTGGGTTGAAGTGTCCCATTATAACACTTTTCCAACCATTTTTGGTTGAAACGGTTGATAACTGTTAGGCCGTGTTCTATTGGGATCAACCGTTTTCAGTTGGTTCGATTGGTTGAGTTTTTCGTGTTCTGTTGGGAAAAAACATTTTCATTGAAAGGATTGTTGAATATTGATAGAACACGAAGAAACCCAACCAACCCAGCCAACTTAAGACGGATTCCGCTCAACGTTCGAGCAATAAGTGCAAAATAATTACTAAAAAACTACTCATAGTAGGTAATATTTTGAATACTATTTGAAACATATCACTTTAATTCACTTCTCCAAGTGACCCCGCAATTAAATTCTCAAGCATTCTCGAGAAAATTAATGTCAAACCTCGTAAAAACATTATTAAAACGCACGCCATTTGTTTTTGAACTGACACGAAGTGTCTTTTTAATTAAAATATGTAATGACTTCTCTCTCGGGGTCAGCTTGGGAGCTAATTTATCGATAATTTCTTCTTAACTGTATTCAAAATGTTACCGTGCTAGGAGTATTTTTTTGGTAACTTAATTTTTTTGCACTTATTGCTCGAACGTTGAGCGGAATCCGTCTTAAAACGGTTGATTCCAATAGAACACGGCCTAAGTCTTGCTTGAGATGGAAGAGAGGCAGTGAGATATATTTTGATTCGGAAAATTCAACCAATTCAAACGCATACGGTCAAATGGACCATAGTTATCCCTTGAAAAAGCGTAATATTCGCCAGGACGAAATGCAATGTAACGTGTTATCGATCAGCTGTATATTGCTAGTAAATACTGTTTAATACTCACAAAAATCGCAAATCTGGAGTGTCCTTGAAATTGTCAGTGGTAACATAGTGTAGTTGATTGCTAAATATGTTACTGCAGAAAATAAAGCACAGCAGAATTTAAAGTGCAATATAGGTTAATTCATACAACTTTGAATGATGTTTTCTCTGGGTCTCTCTCTCTCTCCCTCCCTCTCTCTCCCCCTCTCCCTCTCTCTCTTGAAGATGTGTCTACTCACATTGACAAAAGGTTCTTCAGGCCTTTAAAAATTCCTCCAGGCAAATGCTTTGATTTTATTTTCCGACAAGTAGCTTAAAAAAGAAAATACAAATCGAATTCCAAACAATGCCATAAATGAAAGGAAGTAACATTACCCTGTCTAGTCCAGTCCCTCGAATGCTCTTCTTGCCCTTTTACTCCCGGTTGGTCCCGACCAATCATAAACGATTAGCTAATGCGCATGCTCCCTGTTCCTCTTGAAATCCAATGTCGTTTCCAGAGTTCTCGTTAGCGTTATTCAGCAGCAGGAACGGGAAACAAAGGACCTGGCATGCACAGTAAAACCGGAAGTCCAATAATATTTTGTGCGTCTATTTATTTGAAACATGAAGTCGAACACATGCGCAGTAGAACCGGAAGTTCAAGAATCCTGTCATGGCGCAACGCGTTATCACAGAGACCCTTGTTGCCTGTTCCAGCCGCTGGATAAGGGGAACGAGATTGCTTGAAATCAGAGGGAACAGAAATTAAAATATAGGCTGTGATCGGCCAGACCATTTTCCATACTGTCATTTCAGATTTTACTATTAACCATATCCCAAAATGAATCAAGCAAAGTTCACCATGAATGACTTTACTTACAGATCATATAAATTCACCAATCCCTGGAATTGATTGTGATGGAGCTTCTCTATTTTATTTTTGTCCAATTTCCTGAAAATGTTCATGAGATAATTAGCCAATCCAGGTGGACGATTTCGTCAGGTGTATGCATGGGTCACGGTCAAGATCACTCGTGGATAAAAATGTTAAACAATTCAAAATGAATATATCAAGTTTTCAGCCAGTTATTACAGCACTGAAAGAGCCCAAAAGTGTGACCACTTTTAATGAATTCACATTCTTTCATTGTGAAGACTATCCAATAAGAAGCCAAAAAGAAATTGAATTAATTAATTGCTGTAATTAACTATGCGGAAATGACATAATGTCGACTTACTTTCTGAGGCTTTCATCTGTTTTCGTGATGAAACACTCGCATTTGTTTTTGAAATATTACATAACTCACTGTTTTTAATTAGCATCAGTGGGTGCACTGAAATACGTAATCTATGTAAAATATGTAATCAACAACAGTAATAACGCGAATGGCCTATTTCCAAGTGATAATATTGTAATTCATAGTGACACCTGAACTATAATAGAAATTCCAATAGTAAAATAATATATTAAAGGTAAATAGCTGCCAAGGCACAATATACCTTTTTACTTACACCAAAGGAAACTCGTACAAATTAACACGTTTCGGAACAATCTAAAAATCAACTATCACATAGTTATATGAAAATTTTCATTCAGATAGCCCTTCGTACATATGTTTAAATCAGACTACACAATTTAATCCACCAGGCCTCGCTTTCTGAGTCCAAACTTGTCAATTTTGTCATGAACGAATTCCCAAAGCAGCCAAAATGAAAACAATACCCACGTGTAAAAAGTAAACATGTTCCAGAGGTTGAGAAGAATTTCGTGTAAACAAAACTTGAAGGTGACCTTTGAGCAACTGACGTAATAATGCATTTTCCTTACTAGCACTATCGTACTTACAGTGTCTTTATCGCGGTCAGGTTAGCGAATATCTTTGGTGTAAATCCTTAATTTGATTATTGGGCATAATCCTACAATTTTAAAATAAATAGCACGACGCTCAGAGAGTATAGTAAAACGATTGTCTCTCACCAGGATTGTCTGTGTTAAAAAAAAAAAGAATTAATGCTGAAATTGATCAATAAAGAATTTCTGTATGTTGCAATCAAAATACCGGAGCAATAATGGTTTAGTATTTAAATATATTTAAAGCTTGTAGTATACTTATAAATTAATAATTATTTCGTAAAGATATCACTTTCATTGGCATTGATTTTTATAAATATCAATATATTGTCACATTGTTACTTTGATCAAGCTTGTAATAATAATACTGATAAGATGCTTGTCAGTCATGCTTGTTTGCACGTTTTTGCAGTGCTGGGCAGGGGTACCTTGTTATTGTTATTGTTAATAAGAAGAGATGTTTTAACATTTCAGACAAAAACAAACGAGATTGGTTATACAGATCTCTTTTTTGTGTTGTTGTTTGTTTTTTGTTTTCTACTTACAGCTTCTTGAGGTTTTTTAGGCTACTAAAGAGTCCCTGGGGTAACACCTGCACTTCGTTGTTAGACAAATCCCTGAAAAGGATTAGCAAAGTAGACTGAACAATACATGCTAGATAACAAAATCTTACAACTGCCGATCCAAGAGAAACGGTTTAATGACAGATAGTAGATTAACCCTTGACCGCGGTCAAACGTAAAAAATAAGCGAAGTCGGTCAAAGATAAGGGTTTTACTTTCAGAGCTGAAAGCTTGTTAGTTTTTCTTCAATTTCTGAGTTTATGATTTACTAAAAAAGATCCAAGCTTCCAGTTAAATTTTAGGTAAAGTCTACAAGTTTAGCGACTATTATTTTAATTTAAAAAAGTTATTAACGGTCAAAGTCTATGCGGGCAGATCTCCCCCCCCCCCCCCCCCCCCCCAACCCGTCTGTTCAGTCCCAATCAGTGGGCGGGGACGGGGCGCGGGCGGGGAGGGTAAAGTCTGATAATAATTAATCCCTGAGGGCTTAGCCAAGGGTTTGTCCGGGGACCGGGTGTGATCGCTTTTGAAATTGGCCCATACTTTTGGAGATGACAGTTTGGCCGAAAATAAGATAATAAGAGCATGTGCTCACAGTTCGTCCAATTTGATCAAATCCTTAAAGAGATTCAGAGGTAACTCCTTGATGTTGTTGTCCTGTAACCATCTGCGTTCAAGATAGAAAAAATACGATATTAAAATCAGATGCAAAGATAATTGCGTGACTTGCGTAGTATTTTTAAGCTCTAAGCTCACTCCCGCTGAGTGGATTCCTGCTGCTCGGTAGTTAAATTTTGTTAAATTTGTTCCATTCAGTTAAGTTTTATTGATAGTTATTATTTTATGTTGGTGTCCCCAATTAGTCTATTCAGGCTAAATACATTGACACTTTTTAATACAGTTTATTACTTTTTATTATTACAGACGGACCGAATTGGACTCCACTCAGTCCTATTGCTATATAATTCATAAGCATAAACGTGCCTTACCAAATAAGTTATCGCTTATTCTGTAAATCACAATAGGAAATAGGTCGCTTGCTATCTCTTTGTCTGTCATTATATATTTGATTTTTTTTTCCACTCTTATTCCAGAAGATCTGTTCCTGGTTGGTTTACGAATATGAAAAAGACTGGTTATGTTTTACTTGCCACTGCAGAATGTTCCAAAACTGGATAAGTACTAAAAATGTTTCCCCTTTTTTGTTGTTAACAAAATGTACATTTAAGTTTTCTATTGTCAATAATAACCATAAAAAGCGGGTTTGTTCCTTTTGCCTTTCGATAGTCCTTCCGCGTCTGCCATCTTGCTAACCTGCGATCAGGCGAATGTTTACGCGCTCTCATTTACTCTTCGTATTTTCGTCTTTCGCGCGACCTCTGTAAAGATAATATATTTAATAAAGAGCGCGAATAATTGGCCTGATCGCAGGTTACCATGCCTAAACATGCACTCGTATTGGCATGCGCAGGAACGCTAGTTACCAAGCTTTTGCATAAAAATACAAGTTGTCGATCATTTTGGCCTCTAGTGTGTGGAAAAGCTCTATCGAGCACTAATAGTTGTCGACTCATTTTAGTTATCGAATAATAATAATAGTTGTCAACAACTATCTCTCTAGTCTGTGGAGGCCTAATAGTATTGTAAGTAAGAGTATTGTAAGTAGTCTATAGTTTATAATTTAATATCTTTGTGTAAGTAATGTTATGATTGTCAATAAAATAAACTTTGCACACACAAAAAAAAACCAGCCAGTTAATTATGCTTGGTCATAGCAGACAAGTTCAATTGTAATTTTAAGACTAACATGCTACGATGTATCAATATGAATCACGTTGCCGGATATTGTAAGTAACATTTTCTCACTCACAATTCACGTAAGTTCCTCAAGCCATGAAACAGAGTCTCCTCTAACTCCTCCAGTTTGTTGTTGTGAAACCGTCCTGCATCATAAGCAAAGTTAACGAGTCAGTGATTTACAATCGCTTAATTCATATTTGCTTCAAGTTATTTGTATAACTTCAATCACTAATATAATAAAGCTTGCTATGCAACTTAAACTATGATGCAGTATATCTAGTGGAAGCCACCTTTAATACAGCCACCTTTTGGAACCGAACAAGGACTCTGTCAATTGCTCTTATCAGGGGGGGCTGGCAGCGCCCTTTGATCTTGCCGCTTTTCCGCTATACATGATCGCACAAGTAAAGAAATCTGTCAATCATTCGAGAAACGTACCTCTACGGGAGTTTGCTGTGGAATTTTCATCCATGGTGTCCCACAATAACCAAAGTTCAGTTAAACAGCGACCGAATCGTTCCCATAGATGTTTGAACGTGGAATCGCCAAAATATTTCTGAACGAACACAAACGCACGTCATGTCCGCCATCGTCCGCCATGTTTATTTTAAACAAACAGTACTTAGTCTCGCTCGGCCAAATTCTTAAATGTGCAATCATGTATACTAGGTCCCAGGCCTCGCTTCTAGCCCCCCCCCCCTGGCTCTTATCGTTTCCACTGTATCCGTCTATTAATAGGCTTTGTGCATGATTACGTCAGTTGTTCAAAATTCACCCTCGAGCCTCGTTTACACAAAATTCTTCTTAACCCCTGGCAAGCGCATACTGTTTACACGTGAGTATTCTTTTCATCTTGATGCTTTAATTTGGGAATTTGTTCATGATAAAATTTACACGTTTGGACCCCGAAAGCGAGGCTTGGTGGTGAAATTAGCTAGTCTGACATGCCCAAGGGCAATTTCCTTTTATCTTGAATATTTTGTTATTCATATAAACGACATAAATGCATTTGGTTATAGAGATGATGAACTATTCATTTCTCATAGAAAACATTTCTAAGTTTTACTATTATTCTGCTTCTTTAAAAGCATCTTCAAACGCTTTATTAACGAAGTGCACTATACAGCAAACAATGAGTAGAAATAATGAAGCAGTCAAAAGTAGTCTTGATTATATGAACACAGAAAAATCATTTCTACTTACAGCATATACAGCTCCATATTATTCTTGAAAATATTACGAGGCAAGTAACGCAATTGGTTATGGTTCAGAGCCCTACGTAGACATATAGTTACAATCAGGAATAAGACGATATTGGCTCGTACGGCTATTGTTATGCTGCCAAGTGGACATACACTGACAACGCATACATTTATGGACAGGTTTCTGTAGAAACTTGAAAGGCGTTATTGCGATATTCGAAATTGTTGGAACAAGCATTTTCAATTCCGTGTTTTTTTTCCGTTGGATTTCAGTATATTTATGGTCATTTTTCTGATGTTTATTTATACCAAGAAGTGAGTATAAATCGGCTTCTTTTATTATACAGCTGTACTACTATTTTTTAATCCGCTGCCGCGGGTTTTATAGCATTCTTAAACTCTTCCGATTTTTGCCAGTTTATGTGGTTACCGTTTAACGCAAACGGCTTCATTAGTCTCTAGTTGAATAGAGAATTAAAAAGTTGAATTATATTTAAAGCTGTTGAAATCTACTATCAAAAGGACTTCTGTTTCTTTTGGCTTTTTCTGACAATTATTTCAAGACGTATTAAAAAGATTAAAACCGTACTTTTTCTGTTTCATTTTGCGATGCAAATAGTAAAGAAAAGCAATCTCATGTAGGATACAGTATTGCACAAATGACTTGTTTTCAGGTCACAATCACACGCTAAATACCTCGTTTCGATAACCAATCAGAGCGCAATAATGCCAGTGCTACATGTATCTGATTATACTTATTGGTCTATTTATCCATATAATTCGAATCGCAAATGTTAGTTAATAGCAAGCGTCTTTACATACAGTGCATTTAAGTTGACCAGGTCAGTGAATAAATTATCAGGTAGCTCCTTGAGCTTGTTGCTGTCCAACGTTCTACATGAAAATATAAAAAAATAAATTAAACGTTAATTTATATGATATTTCCCCTGGATTTGACCCCATTTTTTCAGTCATTTACTATCAGCTAACTCGAACTCGGTTAACTCGAACTCCCCGCTAACTCGAACTAATTTTACTTTCCCTTGGATAAATTTACCCCGATAACTCGAACTCTATTTTAAAAACAGGCGTCGGTCGGTAAACCTAAAAGTGCAGTCAGAACATTAGCTGATTGACGTGTAGAAATCTTTAACCTTTATTGATAAAAACGTGATAATGTATGGAAACGTAATTCACGCCCACGAAAGACCGATAAACATTTGGTCGTGACTGTTGACATAGCAGGGTAATACGTTTCCGGAGTGACGCAGTTCAAAGACAACATAATTAACTTATAAAACAAACTATTAGGTACAGGTACAATTAAATTGTACAAAAACACTCGTGATTGTGAATGAATGATAAAAAACACAATACATTATTAAATTGAAATTCGACACCAACCCGCTAACTCGAACTATTTTTGTTTCCCTTGGGGGTTCGAGTTAGCTGGGCTCTACTGTACTTCGCATCGCAAATGTTAGTTAATGGTAAGCTTCTTTATATACAGCCATTGTAAGTTAACCAAGTCAGTAAATAAATTATCAGGCCACTCGTGATTGTGAATGAATGATAAAAACACAATACATTATTAAATTGAAATTCGACACCAACCCCGCTAACTCGAACTATTTTTGTTTCCCTTGGGGGTTCGAGTTAGCTGGGCTCTACTGTACTTCGCATCGCAAATGTTAGTTAATGGTAAGCTTCTTTATATACAGCCATTGTAAGTTAACCAAGTCAGTAAATAAATTATCAGGCAGCTCCATGAGGTTGTTGCTGTACAGAAATCTAGGTAGTGAAAATTTCAAACAAAAATACATTAATTTTTATCAACGTCAACATTTACTATACATTTCTACAAGTTTTCGGTTGAAGATAAATAGTGAGAATTTCCAAGCTTCTTCTGCTTAGAACTGCATGTTGCTGAAAAACTCCTGGAGATAACTTTTTTAGTTGACTGCTGTCCAAGCTCCTATCAAATAAATATTTACTTCATCCGAATTCAAGATCTGTGTATGCTCTCTCTCGTTTACGGATAAACGTAGACAATCTTAGTGCCATGAAGATTTCAAGAAATATTAGTAATACTCAGTTTTTAAGATCCCTTTGACATCTTCAGATAGCTCTTACCCATTTTGCCACACATTTACCCCCTCGTTTTTTTTTTCAGTAAATTTGTATCACATTTGCTTGAAGCAACTGTGAGCAAATTCATTTTTTCGTGCAGTGATTCTTGCGACATCTTTATAGGCTATGAATATGTACAAGGACTTCAAAACATAACTACTGTATAACAGAACAACAATAGTATTTCTTTAAGGTACTTTCGACATCTTTATGAATGAATTAACTCGAGTCAATTTTAACCCTATTAAGACCAGGGGGGATCTTACCGCCCGCACTTTAACCGTTTATAACTAACATTTTTTTAGTAAAAGCCGCCAACTTTTCGACTTAATACCAGAAATTTATCTCGGAAAAATTTAGTATCATGACAAGTTTTTCTACACATGAATGACATTGTTAAAAATTAAAGGAGTACGCAAAGTATTTGTTTGGTAGGGTTTCAGCTGTGGCAAACATCATGAGAATGGTTTGTTAACTGATGAACCTATTTTCATATCCGAGTTACCAACGAAATTTAAACAACAGCTAGGTGATGATTATATTCAGCAAGGGACAGTATTAGACTACCAACATTGGAAACTGATCCATGAACATATCAAAAGTGATAAGGATAAGAAATTTGCGCACAAGAATTAATTTCTAGGTAAATAAGGGTTGAGAAATAGTAGACCCCGTACAGGTTCACCACCAATATATGTCGGCGCCCAATTAGGTCTGAGTATCCAAAGAAAAAAACTATCCGACAAAATGTTGCAACCGATTCAGGAATAGGGAGATCATAAAACCGAGCCGGATGGGCACCATATAGCTTTGATACAACCATCCCGTAGCAATGCATGTACAGGTTCACATCTTTAATTACTCTTTCCGTCAGCATTTTGGCACAACCTTAAAAAACATATTAAAATATGCTTATTATTAGCTGTAATTTACCAATAAATGAATGCTGGTTGAATATGGCGTAAGAAAATTATGCCTCCTCTGCTATTCCCAATCTGACTGATATGGTCAGATCGGGTTTTATAGCTGTATTCTTACTTACAGAACTCTTAAGTTAAACTCAGTATTGGTGCTGAAAATGGGACTAGGAAGGTTCTCTAGCTGGTTATTGCCCAATAACCTGTCGAGAAGAAATTAAAAAAAACGTAACGATAAGTATCTGCTTTTATATACAGGAGAGATATTCAGGCTTACCTAAAGAAATTATAATTTATAGCAAAACTTTTTGTGGAAACAAAGGAGTTATCAAACTAAAGATTGAGATACAAAACTGATAAATTGTAAGGAAATCCAGAAAATGCGGGGGTTGCATCTTTAAACATTTTATCAGAAAAAATAGCTTGTTGAATTTTCCATCAGTATATGTCCTTTGCTGTTCAGATGGGTTTGATGCGTTGATTTGGTAGCTTAGGAATTGTCTTACGTACAGTCTCCTCAGCTTGACATTGTGACTGAAAACTCCAAGAGACAAGATCTTTAATTTGTTGTTTTCCAAGCTCCTATAAAAAAGAAAGTTACTACATAATTCAAGAATCGTGTGGATGAAAATTCTCTCTTTTAAATAAATGTTTAGAATCTGAGTGCTATAAAGATATCGCTACATTAAAATAAACAGTCGAACCCTATTAAGCGGCCACCCTCGGGGAAATGTCAAGTAGCTGTTTTTAAATAGGGGTTCGTCGCTTAATAGGGGTTTTATTTACAGTATTATAGTGATATTGGGACTTTGATACCTGGCCGCTTAATAGGGGTTGGCCGCTTAATAGTTGGCCGCTAAATAGGGGTTCGACAATAATTGTGTTTATTAACTTATTAAGATCCTTCGATCGACATCTTTTTGGACGAATTACCTTGTCCTTAAATGGTTTTGAGTCCATTTTAACTTATGCAGATATATAAAGATAGACGATTTTTCTAAAAAAAAATTGTTCAATAAATGAATGCTGGTTGAATATGGCATTGGCAGATTCTACCCCACCGCTAGTACCCACTTATACAATTTCCTGTAAACAAAACTCGTGTTGTGATTGGTTAAAGGGGCACTGTCACAAGGACGCATGCACCAGTCTCGCGAGTCGAACTTGAAAAGGTTGGGCCAACTTTTTCAAGTTTGAGTTGCCAAATCCAAAATGGCGTCGACTAGTGGCGGCGGCGGACACGGTGGAAAGCGTAGCAATTCAGGGCGAAAAAAGAATATTCAATACCCCGACAAGAGCCAAGAGAGAGTGGACAAAACCCCATAAACGCATTTATCTTGAAGATAACAGTTTCAAAACATGGCTTGAAGCGAAATTCGTTGCAGGTTACGAAGGATACAGTGATACGATACCGGCAGCAGTTCGAACATTTTTTTCGAACGGTTAGTAGCAGCCGTTCGGCTTGCTAACCGTTCGGGTAGTGAACGGCTTTTAGCCTTTCGAACGGAAAGCCGTGTTGTACGTTTTCGCGTGAGAGGTCACAGCTGAGGTCACATCTGTTTCGATCACTCGTCTCCTCAACAACAAATGTGTCGCGCCGTTCGAAAAAAATATTCAGCCGTTCCAACGGCTGCTGCTACCCGTTCAGAAAAAAATCTTCACCCGTTCGAAGCTAAGCCAGGTTATCCGTTGAGAAAAAAATATTGAGCCGTTCAAACGGCAACGGTTATCCGTTGAAAACTTATGTACGAATGGATAAATCTAAGCTTGGCTGTCGAAAGTGCGTTGCGTTACGGCCGTTGCAAAAATATTTTGTATGCAAATCATGTTTCGGAAATACGTATGCGAACAGCGCACGCTGTTACAGTAATATTACGACTTTATCTGTTTTACAAAATCGTGATTAGAAACAAAATACATGCAAATATTTTCACTAACCGTCATTATGGAATGGCGGCCAAATAATTTATGGTCGACAGGAAGTGAGCAGTTTTCGCGCATGCGAATCCGTGACAGTGCCCCTTTAACTGTCCGTTAAAGGCCGATCAAACGGTCACAACATTCTCACAACATTTATTGTTAAACTGTTATGACCATGTTGAGTATCAACTCGGAGTTGATAAAGGTAAATTAACCGCCGTAGCGAATTTCTAGAAGCTGAAGTTTCGTTCGAGCGTTAGCCCTTCGTCGGAGCAAAGTGGAGGATTGTGGGTTGTGTGTGTGTGTTTATATACCAGAGTATTAGGAGTTCCGTGATTGGAGGAGGCATGGTAACGGAGATTGCATGAATAAATTAGTTAATTAAACGAGAAGGCGTTCGTTGATCCCATGGGGAGCCAAGGTGCCGATTTGAAAGACAAGATGTCATGACCATGCCCAGTCATGCGGCCACAACAACCTCTCAACATTTCAAGAACAACATCAATGTTGTGACGCTGTTGAGACAAAGTTTAAATGAATTCAAACTCGTCACAACATGTCACAACACCTCACAACATTGTTGAGAGGGGTGGTCCAACGGTCTCAACATCGCTGTTAAAGCTTGGCTAAGACGTTGAAGCAAACATGATTTCATATTTAGCATATATTGTAAAGGGAATCAGAGAAATGAGAGCGGGATTATCGTGACGTCTTGCAACGATAAGTGACTTGCAGCAGGAATAATTCAGATTGTTTATTTCTTACCGGAAGCCTAGCGGTTAGTTTTAAAAAGTATGTCTTTTCGAACCATTCGTTGGATTGAGCTGTATTTTATTTTAAGCCCTTTATTTTACGCACTAACTGATTATCGTCCAAGTAACTGTCAGGAAGAAATAAAAAAACATTGATGAAGAGAATCTCAGGCGTAGCTAAAAGAGAACAAAAACGTTGCTAGGTAAGAATGGAACTCGCGATGCCAAATGTATATAGCTAGTTACAGATAAATTTTAAGGAAATTCAGAAAATTCGAGGGTGTACCTTAAACATTTTCCCAATAAATAAATAGCTGGTTGAATGTTTACATAATTACATTTTGATATGTATTTTATCAATTGAATATCATCATTTTGTCCTCCGCACGACTCGAAACATAGCTACTATTGAAACACAATGGTAATGGTATTTATATAGCGCATTTTCCAATAAGATTATTCGACATCTTAATGGACGAATTACCTCGTCCAAAAAGGGTTTTCAGTCCATTTTAAGTTTATTTTAAACCAGGAGATAATGAAGATAGATTACTATAGACGATGTTTCTAAAAAATTAAAATGTTCCAATAATTCTACCCCAACGCACTTCCTAAATATACAATTTACTGTAAAAAAAACCCAACTCCTGTTGTGATTGGTTTAGGGCTGTCCGTTATTAGAGAACAGACAGACGAATAACGTCATGAAAGGCGGGAAAACATGTACACGGGCTCCCTGCTCCAGCACAAAACTTTGCAAAACTCCTTCTTATCGCCATCCCTTTCTTCAAACTGGAAATATCCGTAGGAAAATCAATGTAGATCAATGATACGAATTTTAAATCGGCTGTTCAAGCTTGGCTAAGACGTTGGAGCAAACACGGTTTAGTTCTTAGCTCATTGTAAAGAGAATCCGTGAAATTAAAGCAGGATGGATTATCGATCGTTTGCCGTGAAGCGACTTGCAGCAGAAATAGCTCAGATTGTTTTTTTTGTTACATCAGGAACGAATAGCGGTTAGTTTTTTAAATATCTGTTTTCGAACCATTCGCTGAGTTCAGCTGTATTTATTTTAAGCGATTTATTTTACACAAATTGATTTGGGTTCGTTGGGTAGAATGAGATAGATTACGAAATCCGTGACGTAGCTATAGATTCTTTAATTTTTGGAGCACAAGAATAGTGCTACTTACAGTTCTCCAGTTGGGTGTTGTAAGTGAATACTTCTGAAGGCAAGTCTTTTATGTGATTGTTCTGCAATTGTCTATGAAGAAGCAATGACAAGATAACCGTGTTCAATTCAGCCTGCAATACAAAATATATCTTCTACAAAAATATAGTAAATCTGAAAGCTATATGATTCGCCAAAAATGACAATCAAGTTGGTAGCTTTAACCAGCACTTTTTTTATGAAGCGTTCCTTCGCAGACATTATTCCATATACCACTACAATACAAAAACTCTTCATTGCTTGCTTGCTTACTTGATTGAATAATATAATTAATTTTCGTCCATTCATTCATTCGTTCGTTCGTTCGTTCGTTCGTTCGTTCACTCATTCACATGAGTTTTCTAAATACGGATTTGTTACAACATACAAACTTTACAGAAAACAAAGAATTGCAACAAAAAAGAAAAAACGCGAAACAAAGATATATTCCCATAGAATATGCCAGAGTAGCCAAGAAAACAAAATATCAAACTAAGGAAAACAGAAGCTGAAGCTACTCCGATATGCGGACAATAGCCTTTTCCAGATCGAATAACATTGCTATAAATTATAGTAGTACGCGAGTACTTGTTCGGTAGGGTCTGAGCTGTGGCAAACATTAAAAGGATTGTTAACATCACCCCTACCCATCTTAATATCCGGGTTATGGATTCATTATTTAAATTAAAATCAAAATATTATTATCACTTTTTTAAGATCCTTGTTACAGCTCCAGATATGTCTCACATCGTCTTTAAATGGTTTCTAGTTTCTTCCGAGTTACTCGTGAAATTTAAACAACAGCTGGGTGATTGGATTCAGCATAACATAACATTTTATTAATGTTAAAATGTGTCGGCACCCAGTAATTTATAATTAAATAAGGTCTGAATAATTAAAATGATGATGATATGAAAACTATAATCTACGCTAACTATCTATACAAATAGAAGTAAATAAATAACAAAAAAGTCCTGCTTTTCAGGAATGCCGTGTGTTTATCTCAGTCTACTCAAAACTGTAGTGACTTAGTTTCGATATAAAATGGAGCTAAGGAATTGTCCTACGTACAGTTTCTCAAGCTTGATATTGTGGCTGAAAACTCCCGGAGACAACATCCTTAATTTGTTCATGTTTAAGGCCTATAAAATGTGTGCAATGAAAAATATATATTTTAGATATCTGTATAGAATGATCAATCTTTCGTGAGTGCTATATATATGTCGCTAGGTCGAGCATGATAGCGAGAATTATCAAGGCTGAGGTTTGTGTTATCTGCCGAAGCCGAAGTCTGAGGCGGATACTTTTTCGCTAATGAAGCGAATGACGCGTGGTACACGTGCATGTATAACATATTGTCTGCAAAAACGCGTCATACCTATATGCATAAATACCAGTGTCTGTAGATATGACGCCATGACACAGTGCCAACTGGAGTTAACATCAGCGTTGTATAATAATAATAACTGATAATAATAATATTTAACTTTCACATCTTGCCACATCTTTATGAACGTAGATAAAGAAGGCTATGTATATGTACAATGACGCGAAACATAGCTACTATAGAAACACAGCAATAATATTTAGTATGACATGTCATTGTTGACTGAAATTGTTACCATGGCAACCCGGCGTATATTGACAGGAATGTTTTTTCCAAATTGTAAAAAATAATAAACCAACAAGAAAAAATTTCAAATACAAAACAACGATGCATTTTGCAGAGACTGGCTGAGTAACCATGAAAAAAGTTTAAAATAAGGAAAATAGACTGAGCTGATACCACTCCGATATGCAGAAATCAAACTATAGCATTTTTTTTCAGATTGAATAACATTGCTACAAATTGTTCTTGTTCAGTATTGTCTGAGCTGTGGCAGACATTAAAAACAAAAACGTTGATATGGAAATATGGTACTAAAGATTGATGTAAAATGTATATAGTTAATTAATGTAGTACGCAGTATTTTCATATCCGAGTTACTCGTGAAATTTAAACAACAGCTAGGTGATTGGATTCAGCATAACATAACATTTTATTAATGTTAAAATGTGTCGGCAACCAGTAATTTATAGTTAAATAAGGTCTGAATAAATACAAATTATCCAAAAGAAAAGCTATCCGACGGAATGTTGTAACCGATTCGGGAATAGGAAGATCATAAAACCGAGCCGGATGGGCATCATATAGCTTGGATACAACCCTCCCGTAGCATGCATGTACAGGCTAGCTCACATCTTTAATTCAATTTACTCTTTCCGTCAGCGTTTTGACACAATCTTAAAAAACGTATTAAATCTACTTATTATTAGCTGTAATTTACCAATAAATGAATGCTGGTTGAATATGTCGTGGGAAAATTCTGCCCCCTCCTCTATTCCCAATTTGAATATGGTCAGATCGGGTTTTATAGCTGTACTCTTACTTACAGATATCTCAACTCAGTATTATTGCTGAATATGGCAGGAGGAAGGTTCATTAGCTGATTATTTATCAAGTACCTGTCGGGAAGAAATTAAAAAATTTAACGATAAGTATCTTTTTTATATACAGAATAGATTATTCAAGCTTACCTAGAAAATTCAGATAATTTATAGCAAAACTTTTATGGAAACAAAGGAGTTATCAAACTAAAGATTGAGATACAAAACTGGTAAATTGTAAGGAAATCCAGAAAATGCGGGGGTTTTATCTTTAACATTTTATCAGAAAAAAATAGCCGGTTGAATTGTCCATCAGATTTCGCGGGATCTAATTTTCGAGAATTTCGCGGGTTTCCCAACGATCCGCAAAAATTAGATCCCGTAAAAATAAGCTCCTGCGAAAGAAAAAATCCGCGAAGTTGACTCCATTTATTTAGATTACTTAACCCTATTCTGCCTGGGGGGGGGGGGGGTGACAGAAAGTGCCCCCGCTGACTTTCAAATTTGTCGTACTTAAAGAGCATTCAAGCAATCATAGGCAAACTGTATGACTTTTCCTAAAAAATATCTGGGAACATTTTGGTGTCAATTGTTTGGTCACGTGACTTGATGTTTCCATGGCAACAAGTTTTTACAGGCCATTTTAGCCAAATTTGGTATTTTCAGCTTAAATTTCCGTTTCATGAGATTTTCGCTTTTACGAAAATTTTCTTCCCGAACCTTGCAATATTTTTGCATCATTATTGTTTTCGATGTTTTCAAATCAAATTTGGTGATTTCTGACATTTCTGAACAATTGAAAAAAATCCAAGATGGCGGATCCAAGATGGCGGATATCATCCATTTTAACTTTATTTTTAAACCAGGAGATAATGATGATAGATTATGATAGACGATGTTTCTAAAAAAATTAAAATGTTCCAATAATTCTACCCAAACGCTATTCCTAAGGATACAATTTCCTGTAAAAAAAACGCTCTTGTTGTGATTGGTTTAGGGCTGTCCGTTATTAGAGAACAGACAGACGAATGACGTCATGAAAGGCGGGAAAACCCCGGCGCCCTGCTCCAGCACAAACCTTTGCCGAAACTCCTTCGCATCGCCATCCCTTTCTTCAAACTGGAAATATTCGTAAGGAAAATCATGTAGATAAATGGATACGAATTTTAAATCGGCTCTTCAAGCTTAGCTAAGACGTTGAAGCAAACACGGTTTAGTTTTTTAGCTCATTGTAAAGAGAAATCCGTGAAATTAAAGCAGGATGGATTATCGATCGTTTGCAGTGAAGCGAACTTTCAGCAGAAATAGCTCAGATTGTTTTTTTGTTACATCAGGAACGAATAGCGGTTAGTTTTTTAAATATCTGTTTTCGAAACCATTTTCGCTGAGTCAGCTGTATTTATTTTAAGCGATTTATTTTACACAAATTGATTTGGGTTTGTTGGGTAGAATGAGATAGATTAAGAAATCTGTGACGTAGCTAAAGCTTCTTTAATTATGGTCCTACTTACAGTTCCTCCAGTTGGGTGTTGTAAGTGAATACTTCTGAAGGCAAATCCTTTATGTGATTTGTTCTGCAATTGACTATGAAGAAGCAATGACAAGATAACTTCAATACAGCCTACAAATACACAATATATCTTCTACAAAAATAAAGTAAATCTGAAAGCTATATGATTCGCCAAAAATGACAATCAAGTTGGTAGCTTTAACCAGCACTTTTTTTATGAAACGTTCCTTCGCAGACATTATTTCCATACACCACTACAAATACAAAACCTCTTCATTGCTTGCTTGCTTACTTTATTGAATAATATAATATTAATTTTCGCCCATTCATTCATTCGTTTCGTTCGTTTCGTTCGTTCGTTCGTTCGTTCCGTTCGTTCGTTCGTTCGTTCGTTTCGTTCACTCATTCACATGAGTTTCTAAATACGGATTTGTTACAACATACAAACTTTACAGAAAACAAAGAATTGCAACAAAAAAGAAAAAACGCGAAACAAAGATATATTCCCATAGAATATGCCAGAGTAGCCAAGAAACAAAATATCAAACTAAGAAAAACAGAAGCTGAAGCTACTCCGATATGCGGACAATAGCCTTTTTCCAGATCGAATAACATTGCTATAAATTATAGTAGTACGCGAGTACTTGTTAGTTAGAGTCTGAGCTGTGGCAAACATTAAAATGATTGTTAACATCACCCCTACCCATCTTAATATCCGGGTTTATAGATTCATTATTTAAATTAAAATCAAAATATTATTATCACTTTTTTAAGATCCTTGTTACAGCTCCAGATATGTCTCACATCGTCTTTAAAATGGTTTCTAGTTTCTTCCGAGTTAACTCGTGAAATTTAAAACAACAGCTGGGTGATTGGATTCAGCATAACATAACATTTTATTAATGTTAAAAATGTGTCCGGCACCCAGTGATTTTATAGTTAAATAAGGTCTGAATAATTAAAAATTATCCAAAGAAAAAAGCTATCCGACGAAATGTTGCAACCGATTCGGGAATAGGGAGATCATAAAACCTAGCCGGATGGGCACCACCTTGGATACCACCCTCCCGTAGCATGCATGTACATGTTCACATCTTTAATTAAATTCACTCTTTCTATCAGCGTTTTAGCACAACCTTAAAACATATCTATTTAATCTGCCTTACATATTATTAGCTGTAATTTACCAATAAATGAATGCTGGTTGAAATATGTCGTGGGAAAAGTCTGCCCCCTCCTCTATAGATCTATTCCCAATTTGAATATGGTCAGATCGGGTTTTATAGCTGTACTCTTACTTACAGATCTCTCAACTCAGTATTGTTGCTGAATATGGCAGGAGGAAGGTTCACTAGCTGATTATTGAACAAGTACCTGTCGGGAAGAAATTAAAAAATGTAACGATAGGTATCTTCTTTTATATACAGAAGAGATTATTCAGGCTTTACCTAGAAAATTCAGATAATTCATAGCAAAAAATAGATGGTTGAATTGTCCATCAGATTTCGGGGGATCTAATTTTCGCGAATTTCGCGGGTTTTTCCGACGATAATTACATTTTGTATGTATATTTTATCAACTGAGTGCAATTATTCTGTCCTTCTCAGTCCGGGTGGGATTTTCCGGATAAATTTCAGTTTAGTACATAGATAGACAACTTTATATATACACGGTAACCCTAAACCACTCATGACACAAAAATTTCAATCTACATATAAAAACAAATGTAATTTTAAAATTGTAATTACAAAATATGAAAACTATAATCTACGCACTATCTATACAAATAGAAGTAAAATAAATAACAAAAAAGTCCTGCTTTTCAGGAATGGCCGTGTGTTTATCCTCAGTCTACTCAAAACTGTAGTGACTTAGTTTCGATATAAAATGGAGCTAAGGAATTGTCCTACGTACAGTTTCTCAAGCTTGATATTGTGGCTGAAAACTCCCGGAGACAACATCCTTAATTTGTTCATGTTTAAGGCCCTATAAAAATGTGTGCAATGAAAAATATATATTTTAGATATCTGTATAGAATGATCAATCTTTCGTGAGTGCTATATATATGTCGCTAGGTCGAGCATGATAGCGAGGAATTATCAAGCTGAGGTTTGTGTTTATCTGCCGAAGCCGAAGTCTGAGGCGGATACTTTTTCGCTAATGAAGCGAATGACGCGTGGTACACGTGCATGTATAACATATTGTCTGCAAAAACGCGTCATACCTATATGCATAAATACCAGTGTCTGGTAGATATGACGCCATGACACAGTGCCAACTGGAGTTAACATCAGCGTTGTATAATAATAATAACTGATAATAATAATATTTAACTTTCACATCTTGCCACATCTTTATGAACGTAGATAAAGAAGGCTATGTATATGTACAATGACGCGAAACATAGCTACTATAGAAAACACAGCAATAATATTTAGTATGACATGTCATTGTTTGACTGAAAATTGTTACCATGGCAACCCGGCGTATATTGACAGGAAATGTTTTTTTTCCAAATTGTAAAAAATAATAAACCAAAAGAAAAACTTTCAAAATACAAAACAACGATGCATTTTGCAGAGACTGTGGCTGAGTAGCCATGAAAAAAGTTTAAAATAAGGAAAATAGACTGAGCTGATACCACTCCGATATGCAGAAATCAAACGATAGCATTTTTTTTTCAGATTGAAATAACATTGCTACAAATTGTTCTTGTTCAGTATTGTCTGAGCTGTGGCAGACATTAAAAGGTTGGTTAACATTACCCCTACCTATCTTAATATCCGGTTATGGATTCATTATTAAAATTAAAATTAAATTGTTAATTTTTTGGCAAAGATCCTTGTCACAACTCCAGATACGTCCTCACGCCGTCTTTAATGGTTTCCAGCTTCATTAAAGTTTTTTGTACTCCTCACTTACAGACGCTTCAACTCAGTGTTGGTGCTGAAAATGCCAAGAGGAAGGTTCTCTAACTGATTACCGTACAAGTACCTGTCAGGTTAAAAATCAACTTTAAAATTGATGTAGAATCAATAAATCTAAACCATAACAAAAAACGTTGATATGGAAATATGGTACTAAAGATTGATGTAAAATGTATTAGTTAATTAATGTAGTACGCAGTATTTTCATATCCGAGTTACTCGTGAAATTTAAACAACTACAGCTAGGTGATTGGATTCAGCATAACATAACATTTTATTAATGTTAAAATGTGTCGGCAACCAGTAATTTATAGTTAAATAAGGTCTGAATAAATACAAATTATCAAAAAGAAAAGCTATCCGACGGAATGTTGCAACGATTCGGGAATAGGAAGATCATAAAAACCTAGCCGGATGGGCGCCATATAGCTTGGATACAACCCTCCCGTAACATGCATGTACAGGTTCATATATTTAATTAAATTGACTCTTTCCGTCGGCATTTTGGCACAACCTATTTAACCTGGTTACATATTATTAGCTGTAATTTACCAATAAATGAATGCTGGTTGAATATGTCGTGGGAAAAGTCTGCCCCCTCCTCTATAGATCTATTCCCAATTTGAATATGGTCAGATCGGGTTTTATAGCTTGTAACTCTTACTTACAGGATCTCTCAACTCAGTAATTGTTGCTGAATATGGCAGGAGGAAGGTTCACTAGCTGATTTATTGAACAAGTACCTGTCGGAAGAAATTAAAAAATGTAACGATAGGTATCTTCTTTTATATACAGAAGAGATTATTCAGGCTTACCTAAAAATTCACATAAATTTATAGCAAAACTTTTTGTGGAAACAAAGGAGTTATCAAACTAAAGATTGAGATACAAAACTGATAAATTGTAAGGAAATCCAGAAAATGCGGGGGTTTGCATCTTTAACATTTTATCAGAAAAAAATAGCTGGTTGAAATTGTCCCATCAGATTTCGCGGGATCTAATTTTCGCGAATTTCGCGGGTTTTCCGACGATCCGCAAAAATTAGATCCCGTAAAAATAACCTCCTGCGAAAAAAAAATCCGCGAAAGTTGACTCCATTTATTTAGATTACTTAATCTCAATTAAATTGATTGCAAACAATATTAGAAGTACCGTACGTGAAATACCGACAGGAACTTGCCCGACATCCGCGAAAAGTTGCCCTCGGCGCGGTGGTAAAGTCTGAAATCCAAATTCGCGAAACTTCTTCCCGCGAAACACGAACAGTCGGCAATCCACGAAATTAAACTCCCGCGAAAATTTCATGCCACACGGTAAGTCATATTGTTTTTCTCTTTCACCAGGAAGGAATAGCGGTTAGTGTTTTTAAATATCGTATTTCCTTGATAGGGCGCGTAATTGAGGGGGCGCTTATTAAGTTTTTATTTCAACGAACTGTAACTTTATTTAGGCTGAATCTTCATATGGAAAAAATCTACAACATTATCCATGTAAACGTAATAAACATTAATGTTTTTCGTTTGTTAAACTTTCTTATGTGAATACCCTAGTCCCGGTATACAGCTGGGTACTCCTGGTACGTACAGATGACAATAGAAACAGGCTTTCCTTGTGATATCCTTAGGGGAGGGCGACGCTTATTTGTTATTTTGGCCGAGAGGGTGAGCGCTTATTCGGGGAGGGCGCTTATTCGAGGAAATACGGTATGTGTTTTCAAACCATTCGTTGACGGATCTGTATCCGTACCGTAGCTCCTTTAAAGGGAGACTGTCTCGGCGTATTTGCTCAAAACCCAGTGTTATAAATACACAAAACGGTCCCTAAATTTATGGAATAAGCTAAGAACTTAATAAACTCTAACTATGCAAATCTATCGGGAAGAAATTTTAAAAAATGTAACGAAAGTAACTGCTTTTATATTATTTACAGTAGAAATATTTAGGCTTACCTAAAACAAATTGTAGCAAAACTTTTTTTATGGAAACAAAAGGAGTTATCAAACTTCAAACTAAAGACTGAGATCCAAAATTGATAAATTGTAACGAAATCCAGAAAATGCCGAGATTGCATTTTTAATTTTTTATAAGAAAAAAATAGCTAGTTAAATTGTCCATCAGTACATTATGTCCTTTGCTGTTCAGATGGATTTAATCTTGGCTTTGTAGCTAAGGGGTTGTTATACTTACAGGTAGATGAGCTTGGCATTGTGGCTGAAAACTCCTGGAGACAACATTCTTAATTTGTTGCCGTACAAGTCACTATAAAAAAGGTTAACACAAAATTCAAGAACCATGTGCAATTAGATATGTGTATAGAATGATCAATCTTTCGTGAGTGCTATAAATATGTTGCTAGGTTGAGAATGATAACGAGAATTATCAAAGCCGAGGTTTGTGTTATCTGCCATAGCCAGAGGAATGAAGCGAACGACGTGTGGTACACGTGCATGACGTCAATCGACATGTATAAAACATTGTCTGCAAAAACGCGTCAGACCTACGTGCATAAAAAAGTCTGTAGATATGACACGATGACAGAGTGCCATCTGAAATTAGCAGAGTGCTTTTAACCAATAAAAATTGAGTTACCATCAGTGTTGTATAATAATAGTATTTAAAAAATGTTACATTCTTACGACATCTTTATGGACGTAGATAAAGAAGGTTATGAATATGTACAATGAATCCAAACATAGCTACTATAGAAAAACAACAATATTATTTAACTTTAATGTCATTTCGACATCTTGATGGATGAATTAGCTCGTCCTTAAAATGTTTTGAGTAAATATTATCCCTATTCAGACCAGGGCAGGAGGGGACTCTGACCGCCCGTACTAACTACGGTTTGTTACTAACGTTTTACCAATGAAGTAAAAGCTGCCAAACTTTTCGGCTTTACCTAAAATTTATCTGGTAACAATTTCATTGTTCACTGAACTTGTTACCATGGCAACCGTATATTAATAGGCGTGTTTTTTTCCAAAATGTAAAAAATAGAAACCAACAAGAAAAACTTTCAAATACAAAACAAAGATACATTTTGCAGAGACTGTGGCTGAGTAGCTATGAAAAACATTAAAAGAAGGAAAATAGACTGAGCTGATACTACTCCGATATGCAGAAATCAAACTATAGCATTTTTTCAGATTGAATAACATTGCTACAAATTAAAGTAATACGCGAGTACTTGTTCGGTATTGTCTTAGCTGTGGCAGACTTTTTTTTTGCAAAGATCCTTGTTACAACTCCAGATACGTCTCACGCCGTTTTTAAATGATTTCCAGCTTCATTAAAGTTTATTTTGTACTCTCACTTACAGACGCTTCAACTCCGTGTTGTTGCTGAAAATGCCAAGAGGAAGGTTCTCTAGCTGATTATCGTTCAAGTACCTGTCAGGTTAAAAATCAACTTTAAATTGATGTAGAGAATCTCTAAGCCATAACAAAAACGTTGATATGGAAAAATGGTACTAAAGATTGATGTAAAATGTATATAGTTAATTACAGATAAATTTAAGAACTATACAGAAAATTTGAGTGGAAAAAAAAATAGAAATAAAAAGCTGGTTGAATCTTTACATAATTACATTTTGATACGTATTTTATCAATTGAATTCCCCCATTATTTTGTCCTCCTCAGTCCGTATGGCGTTTCAATATATGTTAGTTTTGTAGAAGAGGAATTGTTCTACATACAGTTTCTCCAGCTTGACATTGTGGCTGAAAACTCCAGGAGACAAGATCTTTAATTGGTTGTTGTGCAAGCGCCTATCAAAAAAATTTTACTACATAATTCAAGAACCGTTGGATAAAAACTATCTTTTTTGAATAAATGTATACAATATGAGTGCTATAAATATATCGCTACATTAAGATAATAGTATTTAAATTTAAGATCCTTGCGACACCTTTAGGGACGTAGATAAAAAAGGCGATGAATATGTATAATTTACAATTACAGTCAAACTACTGTAACCGGGACCACCCAGACCGGTGAGGGTAAAAGGCGGAATGAGTTTGCGGAATGGCATGTGGCATGACTTGCGGAATGGCATAATGATGCGGAATATGATGTATGCAGAATAACTTAAATAAATAAATTAACTGCAAATAACCGCTTTACGTAATGCTGCGGGCTCAAACATACGATCTTGTCACGTTTTCAATCAAGATGGCGGCTGTTTGGTGACAAGAAGCGTATTGATTAACCATTTACAACGCCGCTTTTGTGTTCGTCGTAGCCATATTTTTCGGTCAACACAAAGACTTAATTTTCCTTTAAGTGATATTCTGTATTCTGGAGGTAAATTATTTTAGTTATCAGTTTGTATTTTTATGAAGAAATCTATCACTTATGTGAGTTTTATTTTTTAATTGCTGCAAAGTTTATACAGGAAATGGCGTTTGTATATGAAACTGCGTGGCGGAATTTGCCGAAAATGTCGGAAAGTTGCTCTTCGGATGTGCATGAATCCAAGAGACAGAAAATGCCTCTAAACGCGACTTATCTTCTTGGCGATTTTAGTGCTCAAAGTTGGGTTATTTTTGTGAAGTGTCACGTGTGGGCAGAAATGTTGTGCAACTTGAAGTTTGTGTCACACAGTCTATCATCAAATCCAATGTTATTGATATCTTCTGAGAGCAGCAGCAGCTGCTGTTTTCCAAGAAATCATAGCACTCATATAACTGGCAAAATACCCATCGATCTGTTCATCTGGATCTGTCGTGGATTTATGCTTATCACTCAAATAATTTTATAATTCGTGAACTTTCATTTCTTGCACAGAATCGACACAGGACACTTCTTCTCCATGAAAATACAACCTGATAACTAAAATAATTTACCTCCAGAATACAGAATATCACTTAAAGGATAATTTGTCTTTGTGTTGACCGAAAAATATGGCTACGACGAACACAAAAGCGGCGTTGTAAATGGGTTAATCAATACGCTTCTTGTCACCAAACAGCCGCCATCTTGATTGAAAACGTGACAAGATCGTATGTTTGAGCCCGCAGCATTACGTAAAGCGGTTATTTGCAGTTAATTTATTTCTTTAAGTTATTCTGCATATATCATATTCCGCATAATTATGCCATTCCGCAAGTCATGCCACATGCCATTCCGCAAACTCATTCGTCCTTTTACCCTCACCGCACCCAGACAAAGTTAACCAATCACAGGGCAGAACGGGAACAATACATTCCAACATTTTTGAATTGAGCCAATCCGATGTCGAGTACAGAACAATGAAATTGCAACTTGTTCGTTCGCGATGAAAACAGATGAATGAAATTTTGTGCGGTTCTACGAGGGTTCTACGGCGTGGATTTTCGATTTCAACCCTTTTTTATTTGACTAGTTTTAGCAGTACGATTTGTAAGGAAAATATATGCGAGTCAATGAACGAGAAACTCCAAACTGCGTGAAAACTGGGAATGCGACGGCTGCACAGTATGTTTCCTCGAATAAAAGTGCGTGGCGGATTTGAAATAATTTGTTCGCTCTTGACAAATTCAAGTTTTCTCTACCGCGTCAACCGGCTGAATAGCTACGCATGTCGGGGTTTTGGCAGTACCATTAATTTGGAAAATAAATACACTTGATGCCAGCGAGAGAAGACTTTATATTCCAAACTGCATAAAGTCAGTGAACGCGACGGCCAATAGTTTCGACAAAGTGCGTGACGGATTTGAAAACAACGAAAGCACGGCTTGTTTTACCAGCGTGATGAATTCTAGACTAAAGGGGACAGTCTCTCTTTTCTCGCCTCTTACGAGGCTCGCGCGTGGATTATCGGCGCTTCGCGCCTCTCAATTCGCGCGTCGCGCACAATATCTCGAGAAAAAGAGAGACTGTTTTGCAGTCTAAATTCAGTTTTTATACATTGTCGGATCTTTGATTTCCACCTTGTTCCACGCGCTGGGTTTTATTTTGTCAGAACAATTTGGCTGAAATTAAAAAAATAAGTAAAAGAGAAATTCAAAATTGCATAAAAAGAGTGTCGGCTGTATATTTGAAGTTTCGGCAAAGTGAATTGTCGCGAGAAAGAACTCAACCGCCGGAGTAGAATATTTTGCCGGCAGAGTTTGAATCACGTTTCGTAACGGCGAATTCTTTATTACAGTTATTTCTGATCGCATGAGCATTGTCTGATTTGCGTTGAACTTTCGAAACTGTTTCGAATCCTTTCGGAAAAATTACTGAGAAAGAAGCCAACTCAGTGCTAGTAAAATCGCTTCGATCTTTCCGAGAAAAGTCCTGACTGTTCTAGGGAAAAGTCCCGAATTTTCTTGGAAAGATCGAAGCGACTCTGTGTCTGATCTGCTAGCACTGAGTTGGCTTCTTTCTCTCATGCGATCAGAAAATTCGCCGTTACGAAACGTGATTCAAACTCAACCTCGATTCCAGGCTCTCTCTCCTTTTCCTCCCTTGTCAACGACAAGGGAGGAAAAGGAGAGAGAGCCTGGAATCGAGGTTGATTCAAACTCTGCCGGCAAGGAAATAATTCTACTCTGGCGGTTGAGTTCTTTCTCGCGACAATTCACATGATTTTCAAATATACAGCCGGCACTCTTTTTATGCAATTTTGAATTTCTCTTTTACTTATTATTTTAATTTCAGCCAAATTGTACTGACAAAACCCCGGCAATGTATAAAAACTGAATTCATCACGCTGGTATAAAACAAGCCGTGCTTTCGTTGTTTTCAAATCCGTCACGAACTTTGCCGAAACTATTGGCCATCGCGTTCATAGGCTCGATTACCAGCCGCTGTTCGGGAAAATGAGCCCACGCTCATCCCCGAAGGCACGGCTGGAGTCGTGAGCTTGGCATTGTTAATTTCCACCAATGAGAAACGTGCCTGCACGAATCGAGCAGGCATAAATTATCTTTTACGGATGCAAAGCAGTTGTTTGGGCTGGCGTTCGATCGTCTTCAAGAGACATTTAACCTTGAAACTCTCGAAGATATATGCAATAGGAATCGTTAATGTAAATTAATGGGCATGATGTCTTTATAATTCAACCGACAGGATGGATTTTTCATCCGCACCAAGGAAATACATCACGGAAAGTTCGCGCTAAGTCTGGGAGCTAAGCCACTACAACCGCACAAGGCAACTAATGAGATCCATTTGGACATTCGACATGTACTATACAATACACAAAACAGTCGGTTAACTTGTGTGATTAATTTTATCTGGGATTTGATGTAAAATCGTGTGGTGCCAGAACGCAACATCTCTGGCAAAATTGCATCAAAACATTGTTTCTTGTCACGGACTGGTCATGTTACATCTTGTAATATTTTTCATCCCGGTTTTCAGTCATATATCTTCACAATAAAGGCGAGAAATCAACATCTTTCGCGGAATATTTCAGATCAGATCCTTCTCTTTCGAAAATATAAGAGATAATGGAAAATAAACGAATGTCACGAGCCGGAGTAGCGTTACATAAATTAATTTTGTTGATTACGTCACAGACACGTCCGTTCGCTCACGCGTCCAGACGTTCTTCTCGGGGAGGAACGAAGACCGGACTCGAGAGATCGGCGGAAATCGAGCCTATCGCGTTCACTGACTTTATGCAGTTTGGAATATAAAGTCTTCCCTCGCTGGCATCAAGTGTATTTATTTTCCAAATGGTACTGCCAAAACCCCGACATGTGTAGCTATTCAGCTATTCAGGTTGACTCCGTAGAGAAAACTTGAATTTGTCAAGAGCGAACAAATTATTTCAAATCCGCCACGCACTTTTATTCGAGGAAACATACTGTACAGCCGTCGCATTCCCAGTTTTCACGCAGTTTGGAGTTTCTCTTTCATTGACTCGCATATATTTTCCTTCCAAATCGTACTGCTAAAACTAGTCAAAGATAAAAGGGTTGAAATCGAAAATCCACGCCGTAGAACCGCACAAAATATTCATCGCGAACGAACAAGTTGCAATTTCATTGTTCTGTACTCGACATCGGATTGGCTCAATTCAAAAATGTTGGAATGTATTGTTCCCGTTCTGCCCTGTGATTGGTTAACTTTGTCTGGGTGGCCCCGGTTACAGTAGTTTGACTGTAACGTACACCGCACGACTCCAAACATAGCTACAATAAGAGTATTCGACATCCCTCGTCCAAAAAGGGTTTTGAGTCCATTTTAAGATTATTTTAAACCAGGAGATAATGAGATAGATAGATTATGATAGACGATGTTTCTAAAAAGTTAAAATGTTCCAATAATTCTACCCCATGCAACGCTATTCCTAATTATACAATTTCTGGTAAAAAAACCCAAACTAGTTTTGTGATTGTTTAGGGCTATCCGTTATTAGAGAACAGACAGACGAATGACGTCATGAAAGACGGGAAAACACGGGCTCCCTGCTCCAGCACAAAACTTTGCCAAACTCCTTCGCATCGCCATCCCTTTCTTCGAACTGGATATATCCGTAGGAAAATCAATGTAGATCAATTGATACGAATTTTAAATCGGCTGTTCAAGCTTGGCTAAGACGTTGAAGCAAACACGGTTTAATGTTTAGTTCATTGTAAAGAGAATCCGTGAAATTAAAGCGGGATTATAGATCGTCTGCCGTGAAGCGACTTGCAGTAGCAATAATTCGGATTTTTTATATCAGGAAGCAATAGCGGTTACATTTTTAAATATATGTTTTCAAACCATTCGTCGAGTTCAGTTGTATTTTAAAGCGCTTTATTTTACAGAGTTTCATTTGGGTTAATTTGGTAGATTGAGATAGATTACGAAATCCGTGACGTAGCTATAGCTTCTTTAATTTTTGGAGCACAAGAATAGTCCTACTTACAGTGTCTTCAGTTGGGTGTTGTAAGTGAATACTTCTGAAGGCAAGTCCTTTATGTGATTGTTGTCCAATCGGCTACGAAGAAGCAATAACAAGATAAGTTCAATACAGTCTATAAATACAAAATATATCTTCTACAAAAGTATAGTAAATCTGACAGCTATATAATTCGCCAAAAATGACAATCAATTAGGTAGCTTAACCACTTTTTTATGAAACGTTCCTTCGCTGACATTTTTTTCCACCACTACAATTACAAAACGTTCTTGATTGCCTTTGGCTTGCTTGCTTCCTTGAATATATACTATTTTTTTTCATGCCTTCATTTGCATGTCCAGTTTCCTTCCTTGTCTAATACATTTTAGATAAATGTAATATAAATGCCTGACTGAGTGTTCTAAATATATCGCATAAGCCATTAAAATAATAGTATTGTATCTTTAACATTCTTGCGACAATCTTTTATATAGTTAATTATTGTAGTGGCGCGCAGTAATTTTCATATCCGAGTTTACTCGTGAAATTTTAAACAACCAGCTGAGGTGATTGGAATTTCAGCATAACCAATAACATTTTATTAATGTTAAAATGTGTGGGGGGGGGGGGTGGTGGGGTGTGGGGGGGGGGGGGGGGGGCGGCCACCCAGTACTTTATAGTTAAATAATGTCTGAATAATTAAAATTTATCCAAAGAAAATAGCTATCCGACGAAAAAAATGTTTTGCACACCGATTCGTGAATAGTAGATCATAAAACCTAGCCGGGGTGGGCACTACCCTTGGATCCCACCCTCCCGTAGCATGCATGTACATGTTTCCCATCTTTTCATTAAATTCACTCTTTCTATCAGCGTTTTGGCATCAACCTTAAAACATATCTATTTTAATCTGCTTACATATTATTAGCTGTAATTTACCAATAATGAATGCTGTTTGAATATGTCGTGGGAAAATTCTGCCCACCCTCCTCTATTCCCAATTTGAATATGGGTCAGATTCGGTTTTATAGCTGTACTCTTACTTTACAGAGCTCTCAACTCAGTATTTATTGCTGAATATGGCATGAGGAAGGTTTCACTAACTGATTAGTGAACAAGTACGCTGTCGGGAAGAAATTGAAAAATGTAACGATAGGTATCCCCCCCCCCCCCCCCCCCCCCCCCCCCATTGTCTTTTATGATACAGAAGAGATTATTCAGGCTTACCCTAGAAAATTCACGTACATTTAATAGCAAAAACGTTTTGTGGAAACAAAGGAGTTATCAAACTAAAGATTGAGATACAAAACTGATAAATTGCAAGGAAATCCAGAAATGCGGGGGTTTTTGCATCTTTAACATTTTATCAGAAAAAAAATAGCTGGTTGAAATTTGTCCAATTCAGATTTCGCGGGTTTTCCCAAACGAATCCGCAAAAATTAGATCTCGTAAAATAAAGCTCCCCGCGCGAAAAAAAGTCCGCGAAAGTTTGACTCCATTTATTTAGATTACTTAACTCTATTCTGCGCTTGGGAGGGGGGGGTGGGGGGGAGGGGGGAGGACTAAGAAAGTGCCCCGCTGACTTCAAATTTATCGTAGCTTACATGTAATAGAGCATTCAAGGCAATTTATAGGCAAACTGTAATGACTTTTCCGTAACAATTATCTGGGAACAATTTTGGTGTCAATTGTTTGGTCACGTGACTTGATGTTTTTCCATGGCAAACAAGTTTTTTACAGGCCATTTTAGCCAAATTTGGTATTTTTCAGCTTAAATTTCCGTTTTTCATGAGATTTTCGCTTTTGTACGAAAAATTTATCTTCCGCGAACCTTTGCAATATTTTGCATCATTATATTGTTTTTCGATGTTTTCAAATCAAATTTGGTGATTTTTCTGACATTTCCATGAACAATTGAAAAATCGCAAGATGGGCGGATCCAAGATGGCGGGGAAACACAAAAATATCATCCATTTTGAACTTTATTTTAAACCAGGAGATAAATTTTTGGGGGGAAAAAAAAATGAGATAGATTATGATAGGACGATGTTTCTGAAAAAATTAAAATGTTCCGATAATTTCTACCGGCAAATGCTATTCCTAAATGATACGTTTTCAAACCATGTCGTCGAGTTTCAGTTGTATTTTAAAAGCGGCTTTTATTTTTACAGAGTTTTCATTTGGATATCATTTGGTAGATTTGAGATAGATTACGAATATCCGTGACGTAGCTATAGCCTTCTTTAATTTTTGGAGTCACAAGAATAGTCCCTACTTACAGTTCCTCCAGTTGGGTGTTGTGAGTGAATACTTCTGAAGGCAAATCCTTTGTATGTGATTGTTCTGCAATTGACTAATGAGAAGCAATGACAAAAGATACTTTCCACCTACAGCCTACAATACAAAAATATATCTTCTACAAAAATATAGTAATCTGACAGGCTATATGATTCGCCAAAATGACAATCAAGTTGGAAGCTTTAACCTGCACTTTTTTTATGAAACGTTCCTTTGGCAGACATTATTTCCATACACCACTACAAATACAAAACCTCTTGCCATTGCTTGCTTGCTTACTTTATTGAATATATAATTAATTTTCGTTCATTCATTCATTCATTCGTTCGTTTCGTTCGTATCGTCTCGTTCGTTTCGTTCACCTCATTCTCATGAGGTTTCTAAATACGGATTTGTTTACAAACATACAAACTTAACAAGAAAACAAAGAATTGCAACCAAAAGAAAAACGCGAAACAAAGATATATTCCCATAGAATATGCCAGAGTAGCCAAGAGAAACAAAATATCAAACTTAAGGAAAACAGAAACTGAAGCTACTCCGATAAATGGGCGGAAACAAATAGCCCTTTTTTCCAGATCCGAATTAACAATTGCTATTTAAATTTATATGTAGTATATCGGCGAGTACTTGTTTTCGGTACGGTCCCCCACTGAAGCTTGTGGGCGCAACATTAAAAGTATTGAATTTAAGGTTGACATCACCCCTACCCATCTTTAATAGCCGGTTTAATTGGATTTCCCATTTTATTTTTAAATTAATATTCAAAATTATTTTAATCATCACTTTTTTTTTTAAGATCCTTTTTGTTACCAGGCTCCAGAATATTGTCCCCCCTCAGCCATCCGTCCCTTTTAAATGGTCTTTCCTAGTTTTTCTTCTTAACTTGTATTTTTTATGCCTCTTACTTTAAACGGAATCCCTCCAACTCCGTGTTGTTTTGTTTTTTGCTGGACAACGACCTTGGAGGAAAGGTCTAAACTAACTGATTATCATAGCAAGAACCTTGTCCCTCACGAAGAAATAAAACAAATCTAACTTTGTGTAAAACAAATTTGAATGAAGCGAATCTCAGTCGTAGCCTAAAAGGAGAAACAAAAACGTTTTTTTTTTTGCCTTAGGAAAGAATGGCAAAAAAAAAATATAATTGATATATAATCTGACCGGATTTGGCAAAAACGTGCC